>JAGGCT020000755.1:5000-25000 GCA_017654935.2 Phymorhynchus buccinoides | reverse complement strand
AGTGTTATCTCAGTACTCAACAATGTTGACAGCAGACTAGTTAATTTAGAACAAGATGTTGCTTTCCTCTGTTTAGAATTCAGAAGTTAGATTACAAAATGAGTTGACCGATACATGCTACGTCAATCCATTGGTCTTGTTTGTTTTTCCTGAATGCTGGTATCAGTTTGTTGAAGCAGGTTTAGATTTATAGAACAGATTAAAAAAAACCCTCGATACTGTGCTGAAGATTGTTGATAATTATGATTGGTTAGTTTTATTTGATGGCGATGATGATTGGAACTTGCCCTCTCTGACCTCAGATTGTGCTGAGACAAGCTTCCCTGTTATGTACTCAACAGCTCTGAGCTATCTTTTTTAAGGAAAATGTAATGTTTATTTAACCTGTATGATACATGTTCTATTATATCTGTATGGCATGTCCAAGCATTTTTGTTGTTGCGAATGTTAATCACAGGAAAACAGTCCAAGCATTTTTTTGGTAATTGTCTTAGTTAATGTTTCCATGTTACTGCTTTTCAGTTTTGATGCTTTTGGCAAGTAGAGCTGTGTAGTGTTATCTCGGTGCTCAACAATGTTGACAGCAGACTAGTTAATTTAGAACGAGATCATCTTTACTGAAAGTCTGTTGCTTAGATCTGTTTTTGAAGCATTTCATCTGTTTAGAATTCAGAAGTTAGATTACAAAATGAGTTGACCGATACATGCTACGTCAATCCATTGGTCTTGTTGGTTTTTCCTGAATGCTGGTATCAGTCGACCCCCTCTTTTAAGACTTTCAAAAAATCGCAAAAATCGGTCGTAAAAGAGGGGGGTTATAAAACAGATTAAAAAAACAATGCACTCAGTGACTCACTACACCGTATATGAAGATTGCACATGATACACTAAAACAAAAACATGCTTTCTCCGGTTCTTGAATGAAACATCCGCGGTCTAGCTAATATACGAAAACGGCGAAAACAGATGTGCTCGACGGCCCGTGTTGCACTTGCACCAAACTACACATGACAGCTCAGACCTAATTTTCGCCATTTTACGCTCTGCAGTTCATTTTCAGTCACACACGCTTTTACCCTGTTGACAAAATGGCGCCGCATACTCAAATCACGCAAACGCTAAGCTATGCTTTCATTTAAGGATTTTGTGATGTTTGCATTCAGTGAGTGTATGAGTACATGTTCTATTTATCATTTGATAAAGGAATGTGCCAAGCATTTTTGTTGTTGCGAATGTTAATCACAGGAACCGATCACAGTCCAAGCATTTTTTTGGTAATTGTCTTAGTTAATGTTTCACATGTTACTGTTCTTTTCAGTTTTGATGCTTTTGGCAAGTGGAGCTGTGTATCGTGATTAAATTCTTCAATTTCTCGGTTGACTCAACAATGTGTGACAGCAGAACTAGTTAATTTAGAATCGAGAAAATCAACTTTACTCGAAAGTCTTAGAGGGGGAGTGCTAAATGAGGATCTGTTTTTGAAGCAAAACGATCTGTTTAGAATTCATATTTTAGATCGTACAAAATGAGTTGACCGATACATGTCGTCAATCCATTGGTCTTGTTGGTTTTTCCTGAATGCTGGTATCAGTTTGTTGAAGCAGGTTTAGATTTATAGAACAGATAAAAAAACCTCAACACTGTGCTGAAGATTGTTGATAATTATGATTGGTTAGTTTTATTTGATGGCGATGATGATTGGAACTTGCCCTCTCTGACCTCAGATTGTGCTGAGACAAGCTTCCCTGTTATGTACTCAACAGCTCTGAGCCATCTTTAGTAAGGAAAATGTAATGTTTGTTTAACCTGTATGATACATGTCTTATCATGTCTGTATGGCATGTCTAAGCATTTTTTGGGATAATTGTCTTGGTTAATGTTTCCATGTTACCGCTTTTCAGTTTTGATGCTTTTTAGCAAGTAGAGCTGTGTAGTGTTATCCCAGTGCTCAACAATGTTGACAGTAGACTAGTTAATTTAGAACGAGATCATCTTTACTGAAAGTCTGTTGCTTAGATCTGTTTTTGAAGCATTTCATCTGTTTAGAATTCAGAAGTTAGATTACAAAATGAGTTCATTAGTTTGAATCTCAAAAAGAGGGCAATGAGTTCATGATTGAATCGGATGAAAAGTGTATTTGTTAGCAATAGAGAGATGTCTACACAAAAGAACCACTTTCCGTCCTGGGTGTATTTTTTAACAAAGATGTACCAAGTTGTGATTATTAATCAATGTTATCATTTCTTCTTTTGCAGAGGCTTCCCCCAAGAAAGCCGTGAAAAGGCCGGCTCCTGGTGGTAAGTAATTTTTGAATTTTCTATTTTTCCGCCCATTATTATTATTTACATCATCTTTACATCTTGTCAAATCAAAAGTTGTCTATAGATTTTTTTTCCTTTTCTATTGATTTATTTGTTAAAAAGCAAAGTATGTTGAGCTAATAACTTCTATTAGTATATTACTTTCTTTTTTTTATGTGTCCTTTCATATTTAAAGCACCAAATTTTGCACAATATTGATGCATGTGTACAGAAAAATTTCAAATCTAACTTCCTTTCTAGATGATGATGAAGACGAAGAAAGTGAGGAAGATGATGACGAAGAGGAGGAAGTGGCGACACCTAGCGGCAAGAGGAAGAAGAGCAGTGATCAGGGGGCTGAAGCCAAGAAGCAGAAAGTGGATGACGCTGAAGGAGGTAAGGCCATCGATGCAATAATGTTATTTATTGTAAATCCTTTTTAACCCTTTCACCGCCAATAGTCGCATTTTAGCACCACAATGATTTAACTCCTATGTCACTAAAAGGCATCAAATCGGGGTCTATTATCCAAAGACCCTATTGTTTTAGTTTTGGGAAGTAAGGATAGACCTTATTTTATATGTCACAGAAGAATCCCCAATACTGTAGGTGGATTATGTTCTCTACCCAGGTAAATTTAAAGGAAATTCTTGACTGGCAGTGAAAGGGTTAAAGTCATTTTCATCAATTATTTATCCTAAATCCTGTATAAAATTATTCCTCGTAAATCTTATTTGTATGTTCTGCAAGCAGCACAAAGACACTTTAAAAAACGAAACAAGAAAAACGTGTAGCATACCCTAAAAGTTTTTTCTTCCCTTTTTATTTTTGTGTGTCTTGTACCTATACAACATAACTATAAAGGACATCCTGTATGTAAATTGTTTCCTGGATATACTTTGGTTTTCTTCCTCTCTACTGTAAAGGCTGTATTCTTTCATCTTACCTTTACAGTAAAATCTTGTGTCTAAACAATCACCCTTGTATTTCTACATCACTCAGAGTAAATTTTCCAATGTAAATCTCTTATAAAACGCAATAAGAATAATTCTGTCCTAAACTCAAGTCAAGTGGTAAAACTTTCGAAAAACTTGTTGGTCTGCAATAGGGCATTTGCCACACTAGACTACTAATTTGCCCGCACTCGTTTTGTCCGAGTTACGCTGACCTTTTTAATTCAGCTCTCAACTCGGTAAAATTCAAGGTCGCCAGAACGCTACAAATGCCATATAGCATGGATGCTCCTGCTTTCAGGATGTCCTGAAGTTCAGGATTATTTTTATTGCCTGGAGCCAGCATCACCAGATTATGAGAATTTGAGAAGATGCATTTTGCTGGTTATAGAGGTCATGAAGTTTAACCAGTAAGTGAAAATGCAACGAGAGCCTGTCAATTACATTGGAAACTGTTGTTTCCCTTCAGCTTCCAGGGGGCATTGCCCCCCGGAGCCCCCAGGAGGGATGCTGTCACTGCACTCCGCCAGGGCCTGGACCCCTGCCTTGCAGGATTTTTAATTTTTTAATTTTCTCAGGAGCACCCATGCAATGGTCAAGGTCTCGTTTGCAGATGGGGTCTCCCTCTTTATCGGTCAGCTGAACAGGGAAACCACAGACGAAGCTCTGAAGAAGTTCTTCAAGAAGGCAGGTGTCAAACTCGCAGATGTTCGCAAGCAGGACGGCAAAAGGTAAGTTTGGTCATTGTATGAAGTGAACTAAGCGGGAATTTATTTAATGAAAAAGATGTTAAGGAACACTTGTTTATTTGTCAATCTTTGCCTGCTTTTATTTCATGTATATTTAAGGGGGTTAGTTTTTATATTATGGAATAGTTCATCATTAGTTTTTGTAGATACAGTTCCCCCTCCCTCATACGACCTATTCAGCGACCACCTCCACTTTCCGACCTGATTTTCAGTGACCGATCGGTTTTACTCTGAGTGTCTTCTCATCAGCGACCACCTCCAATACCCGACTAACGACCTCTTGCCTTCTGATTTTTACGGCCATGTCCAAAAAATCGAACCCACAAAGATCGTGGTAGTGTGTTCTCATCAGCGACCACCTCCAATACCCGACTAACGACCTCTTGCCTTCCGATTTTTACGACCATGTCACAAAGATCGTAGAAAAGAGCCGGTCAGATTTGTCGCTGAACCTTCGCTCAACGAGCACATTTGTGCAGTTTCCGTTAGTTATCTTCCCTAGTGAAAAGTAGCTCAATGCGCATGCGTGTAGCAGACAGTTTCCTCTCACGATCACAATGTCGGAGAAGAAAAGGAAAATTCTTAGGCCTACTCTTGAAGAAAGAATCAAAGTTATTGAAAGAAGTGACAAAAGGGAAAGCTGCTGATTCATTGCACAATCCTTGGGTGTTGGAAAAACCCAAATCCAAAAAATCATTCTCGAGCGAGAATCGCTGACAGCCCGATGGGAAGCTGAACGAATGTATGGCCTAAGCGAAAATACGCCATACGTACTCGGACCTGAACGACCTAGTTTGGGAGTGGTTTTGTGATGCGAGGAGAACTTGGTTTATGGGTATTTCAAATTGATGCACTTGGAATATAATGCAGTTACTGTGTCAGTAAAATCCTGCTTTAAAATATACAGGGTAGTTTGTTGTTTATGTGTAAACTTATGTGTTTATGTTTGTCATGACCTCCCACCCACCTCCCATTTCAGACCACCTCCATTTTAAGACCACTTTGTTGGTGCATTTTAATGGTCGTTCATGGGAAGGAGTACTGTATTGTAAAAATGTAATTGTATTAATTAAAATTGTTTGTTCGCTTAAAAAAAAAGTATTGCAGAGCTTAATCTAGAGCGCGGGATTTGTAAAATCCCCCGAAATTGTGTTCCTTTCCGCGATAATCGGCGCGGGGAGCGGGCAGAGTCCCGCATATTTGCAGAACGGCCCAAAGTTTTTACCGATCGATGCGGGAAGACCTTCGTCGTCTGCTAAACCCGTCGTCTGGACAAACTGAAAGTATCGAGCAGGAGTGAAGGATTTCTCGACATTTCATTGGTTCTTGACAGAATGTTAGTGTTAATCAACCAATTGCGTTCTTCTCGTTCTACCGACAGGAAGTTGCGAGAGTTTCGGCCGCCATCTTGAATGTTCTTCAAAATGAAGTGGGCAGGGACCCTGTTTGATTTTGATTTTCGCGGAGGCAAAGTGAAAAAAAAGATCCTGTTCCAAGCGAGTGTGAAGACCTCGAAGAAAAGGCTTCTACATCTAAAACGTCGGAAAAGAATGACAACAATGGCAGTGCAAAGGAACATCGGTTCCAAAATGACTGGTTGAAAAAGTGGCCGTGGCTGACGAAGATTGAGACGGAATGAGGGATGCAATGTACATTGTCACACTGTATTTGAAGCACAATAAGAACTTATGTATGCATGGGTGAAAGTTTTCCTTCTTAGCAAGGATTTCCTTAATTTCAAAATAAGAAAAGAAGGAATTCCTTATTTTAAAATTTTCAAGGGGGGAAAAACGCTAGAAATCGACGGATTTGAGCAACCAAAAGCCACAGAGTGTGTCTGCTCCTTAGAACTTTCGACTTCAATGTCATTTTAGAGTTCAACACATTTCATAAATGTGAATGAAAGACCTCAGGAGAGCTCACAAAATTGGCATTTATCTGTACATTCTTGTCAGCTTCCGGGATGTTTGCCTCAAAGATCCCACAAGCAGGTGGCTGCCCCTACACCCCACTGAGGCCTAAGCGGCCCCTGGACACCTACCCCCCCCCCCCCTTTCCTTATTTTCAAAATCTGTCACTTTCACCCATGTGTATGTGATGTGGGGTTGGATAGGGGGGAGTGCCCCCCTTTTGTTTTTATTTGAGGGGGGGACTGCCTCCCTTTTTCATAAATCCTAGATTAAGCTCTGTTATTGTGTAGAAGTGTGAATATAAAAGGAAAAATTGTCATGACAGACAGAATAAATTGTTTCTAAATCATTTGCTAGCGGTATTTGTCAGATGGTGACGAAACGAAAAAGATGCCTTCAGGTATCCAAATCGTCCCGCAAAACAAGGGGGTCCCAGGGACTCCTTCACTTACAACATAGAGGGTCCTAGAGGTGGGAAAGAGGGTCCCAGTGGCATTGCGAATGGTAAAAATAATTTTTCTAGTGCATTGGTTCCCCCTGCACATTCTTTTTGAGGATCCTTGAGAATTTTAGTGCTTCATAGATCTTGGGGGGTCCCTGGGAGCCCTGTTGTACCTTTGTCAGATGACGGAAGGAAAAAAGATACCTAGTAGGACATGAATAAGTTTATAATAATTGAATTGTCTGTCAGGTTTGGTTACGCGGACCTTGCTGACGCAGGGGACATGGAAAAAGTCTTGGGGCTGTCTGGCCAGGACTTTGAGGGGAACAGCATTAAGATCGAGCAGGCTAGGCCTAGAAGCACACCAAAGTCATCGCCACCACAAAAACAAGCAAGAAACTTTGCACAGAAAGATGCATCAGGTGGGTGTTATTAGCAGTTAACCTTTAGCACCCTGCATTTTTTCTGACTTTCCGTACTCTGCCACTGCATTCTTTTTGAGGCGGTGAAAAACGCTTACACCCACTTGATTAAAAATGCTCTGATTTTCTCTGTGTGTTGTGTGCAGACTTGATTATTGGAATAATAATAGAGAGATGATTGAGGAAAGTTTTGATATGATGTATTTTGTTGTCCGTGTATGTTTTGTTTAAAATTTTTTTAAAAAGCGAGTGTTGACTTACTGTTTCGGCACGGTTGGAATGAGTGCCGTCTGCTTCAAAGATCGCCCACTGACTAATTAACTCATGTCTAGTGTCCTGAACAGGCTCCATTGAACTCCACCGAAGTGACTCAGCAGAAGTGCAGTGTCTCCTCGGTTGGTTGCCATCTGATGGCCTAACATAGATTCGCTCCCCTTGGACTGCTGGTCTTGGATTCTGCGACTTGAACAAACTGGGGTGTAGCTGTGAATTGGGATTCGGAACGAGCGGCGTGGGAGCACCGCCACTGTAGATGGGACAGCAAAAAAACAAAGCAACCAAACTAATGTCTAAGATCCCTCGAAATAACTCGCAGAAATATTAAGAATATTATGAAAGGCAAAATTTTCTTTGAATTCAACCTAGTAGTCAAAATCGGTACCGATATCACAATCATGGCTCGAATCGATATCGGATCGTCTTCATAGTCACACTGACATCGGCTACCCCCTTCTACTGCATTACAATCTTCTATCACCCTTTCACTGTCGATATCCGACCTAGCAAAGCCTAAGAATTCATGATTTAAGCAAACATTGAATTCATGATTTAAGCCAACACGAAAATCCGCCTTATTTGATAGTGAACTTTACTTTCTGACCGATAACACTTTGAAAAATTCAATACAACTACTAAAAAAGCAAATGGCAGCTTGCCGGAAGAGAAGCAAGCTGCCGAGCCTCATTCTGAAGCTAAAGTGAGGTAGTTTCTATTATTAGTAACAGAAATAAGGTCCGCGAAGCATTGGTTTGGGGGTACCCCTCTCTGGGCGACACAGTGCGCCTGCAGTTACAGGGGAAATAATCTGCTCGGCGACACAATGCGCCTGCAGTGTGCTAAAGGTTAATAATATTTGTTAATGTTGTTTGGAGGAGAGATTTGGTAAATGTGTCATTTCATCCTAGGAATCGGTTGAACTCCACACTTTTGACTTTTTAAAAATGAATTTAATTTTGGCCGCAGTGTTTGAGAAAGAATTTTTCTGGATTCCTTTTATTTCTTTTTTAAACTCCCAAACCTAGACGGCAGGTAATGTGTGAATGGTATAAAGAAGAAACGGTGCACAGACTGGCAGTGATGAATGGAACTTGCCCTCTCTTACCTCACATTGTGCTGAGAAATCTGTCCACTTGTGTACTCAATTCTCTGAGCCAGTTTTTTGTTTCTGTTTTTGCTTGAAGCCCATGAGCTAAAACACAAACCAGTTGTAAATTGGGTGGTTTGAGAAAAGAACTAAAGGACACGCCCAAGTTCTGACTATAAAGGAAAGAAGTGATGCACTGCATCGGGGCAGTGGGTGGATGCCTCGTGCCTCCATACGGGAAGCTGGACGACCCTGCCCCCTCCACGAGTCTCTCCCTGTGGGGATGCTGGGGGGGGGGGGGGGGGGGGGGTCTCGTAAAAATAGTTCACCCACCTTCTTGAAGTTCTGCAGGGGTGGTAATTTTCCGGTATAAATTTTTTTGTCTGATTTCCGGTTTTGAGATGACTAAAAAATGTAATCTCCGGTTTTTGAGTTAGTTTTGAAAAAAAATTCTGGCATCGGAGAAACAGGTGACGATTACAAACATCGTACATGTATTGGCTGAAGTAGCAGACGATAAGATGAACATAGACAAGGGAGGCAATTCGCCTTTTGTCGTCAGTGATGTCCCTTGATGTCCCGTGACGTTGACTGCCATTTTCAAGTTCCGGTTCACGCGTCTTCTCCCTTAACTGAAATTTTATTGACTGCAACATGTTGAGTGTAAATTCAACATGAGGGTATCAGGAGCAGATGTGTCTAAGATTGAAAAGGGTGTTAAAAACAAGTGGAAGTGGGACTGGTTGCAGAAACAAAGCACTAGCAGTGATGGAATGTGCTTAGAAGTTTGGTGCCAAAAGATCGATTCACCGGGAGTGTGCTTTTGTGTGCCATGCAACAAAATGTTAGTCTATGGCTCTATTGGGAAAAAAGCTTTGCTTTCTCACGCAGAGGATGCGGGGCATCGGCGTAACGTGACGAGTCTCCTTCAGTCCACAAAGCTTGATGGGGCTTCTAAAACTACTGTGACTCAAGACGGTCTTGGAGATCGAACATCGGAACTGAAAACAATTGTTTGCGCTTTTATTGCCTAACACTGTTTGCCGTTTTCTTGGGGTCAGATCTGGTTGAGCTTGCCAAGAGGTTGGCTAGTGATGATATCAATAGATTTAAATCTCTCATTATCCAGCATTGGCTTCAAACAAGCGATCTGATACACGCAAGATTCATTAATGTAAGTATTCAAAGTGTTGCATAAGTATTGTTCATTTTCAGGTTAACAAGAAATTGGAACTTGCCGTTTAGATTGGTTTCAGGTTTTCAGTTTGGGGAATTCCTAGTTTCAGGTTTGGGGACCCTTTGGCGCTAGCACCCCTGGTTCTGTGCTTCCTCTAATCTGCCACTCTTTGACTCAGCCTTTTCCCTTTGCTTTCTATCATCTATCTTTCTGACTTACTGGCCCATTCTCCTGCCTATTTTGTTTGAGCTCCTCAGAAATCGGAATGTGTTGGCTGTATGCAACGGGGAGATAAGTGAAAACTGTAAACCGGACACATACGTACCTTACCCATTATGGCCATATGGCCTGGGAACGCAGAAGAAGAAGAAGATGCACTGCGTAAAGTGAAAGATCCATCTTGATTTTGTTGTTTTGTCTGTTTTCTAGATGAAGGAAGGACCCTGTTTGTGAAGGGTTTGGCTGAGTCTGTGGATGAATCCAAACTCCAGGCATTCTTTTCCGAGGCTTCGGAGGTCCGTCTGCCACAGAAGGATGGCTACCACAAAGGGTATGGTCTTTCGTTTCTTATTTATTTTAGTTTAATGTGTTCGTTGCAAAGCATTTTGTTGACTTGTCATCTTGTTTCATATGATCTTGCTGATTTGAAAGTTTATATTGTACACTTTTCATTTCAAGCTTTACTAAATTGATGGAAACAAGTTTTGTGAAAAATTGAACTTTAAAAAAACATCGATAGCATGCTGAAATCAATGTGTAAAATACAGGTTAGAAGGCGTGTCAGCATCAAATGTAGTATCCCAACATGATGTTAAATATAATTATCCTGAGGTTATGACCCTACTAAGTGTTCCAGTAATTAACGTCAAGACATATCACTCGAGGGGAAATAAAATGGTTTGGGGAAGGGGAAAAGTAGGGAGGGGTGGGGGGCAGAACAAGTAAACAAGGCCACAGCTCGAGGGGTAATTGCCTAAACATGTTATCACAAAAGGAAAAAAGAAGGGCGATAACACGTTTAGGCAATTACCCCTCGAGCTGCTTTAGTCATGGTTGCCTTGTATGTTTGATTGACTTCAGTATGCTGTTTAGGTATCAAACACAACTAACCAAGGCTTATTTTTTGCCCACAGCTTTGCCTTTGTGATGTTTCCCAAGCAAACAAGACCACAGCTTTAGTCATGGTTGCCTTGTATGTTTGATTGACTTCAGTATGCTGTTTAGGTATCAAACACAACTAACCAAGGCTTATTTTTTGCCCACAGCTTTGCCTTTGTGATGTTTCCCGACTCCGACACCATGGAGAAGGTGATGGGGGAGAAACAGGGTGCTGATTTGGAGGGCAGCGCCGTCTACCTCGACTACACTGGCTCCAAGAGCTCCTTCAAACCACGGGACCGTTCTGCATTCAGCGACCGCAGTGGTGGTGATCGTCCCAAGTCCCAAGGTAAACTTTTTAATTTCTTTTTTATTGCTCTTGTATTAAGTAGCAAGTCTCAGTGAGCAGAACTGATTCGACAAGGCATTCTCTTATGGTCAGATTTAACAGTCTTTTAACCTTATGCTCGGGAATGTTATTTTGTAATTTTATCCATTTTTAGCATTCAGAATTATCAAAGGATCTGCAAATTTCAGAGGATTGAGAATTTCTGAGGGGATTAGCTTCTCTTGTCACAGGTTTTATCTTTTCATCGAGTATTGTCTTTTCTGATAAATAATATTTAAAAGTGATTTATCACTATATAAGCCTTTTTGGTGGTGGTGGTGGTGGGAACTCATTTCAGTGTTGTCCCACTTCAGTCAAAGACCATTGCTGTTGACGGGACTATAAGCAATGTTAACAAAAACCTAAGTAAAGGGCTGTCATGGACCTTTTACCGTGGTTTTCAGAGGATTGGTCTTGGACTATTCTGATGCATGAACATGATGTGATCAGATTTTAAAGCAGTGACAGCCCTGACATGGCATTAATTGTTGACAGGGCTATGAACAGCATAACTTTGAACAACATAACTTAACGAGGCATTCATGTAAAAGTTTGCTGGATTATTTCTTCAATTTTAAACTCCCAAACCTAGACGGCAGGTAATGTGTGAATGGTATAAAGAAAAAACGGTGCACAGACTGGCAGTGATGAATGGAACTTGCCCTCTCTTACCTCACATGGTGCTGAGAAATCTTTCCACTTGTGTACTCAATTCTCTGAGCCAGTTTCTAGCATTGATTTTATATGTCTTTGTTGTTTTATTTCTGTCTATAAGTATCATAGTTTTTGCTGTTATTTGTAATATTAAAAAACAACCAACAAAAGTCTTTTTTATCTACTATATTGCATTTGATCTATAAAGTGCTTTTGCTACACTGGTTGATTCTTTCCAAATCTGACCCATCTCCCTGTACTCTTGGTGGTGCTTGGATACATCCAATGCTTTTCCAGAACCATGATGCACAAGAAAGCCTTGTTAAAATATGAAAATAAATACTTGGGTCTGTGATCTTTAAACCCTACCAAGACCTTTTCTTTCGACTGTTAACTTTACCATGGTGACATGTGAATTTTCATGAGATCAGTTTGATTTTCAGGCGAACGAGGATCGAGCAACGTGCTTTTCGTAAAGAATCTGAGCTTCGCCTTGGACGAAGACACGTTGAGAGATGCCTTCCCCAACGCCACAGCTGCCCGCATCGCCAAGTTCCCAGACACACAGAAACCCAGAGGGTAAGTACACAGGAAGAGCTAGAAATTTTGTCTGGGCTGTACAAACTTTAAGAAATTACAGAAACGATCTTGCCTTCTCGACTAAGGTGGTCCTGAGATCGTCAAAAGCTTTCTGTAGGACTAAGTTCTTCCATGTTTATTTTGCTGTATTTGATTTTCCCTTTAGAATAAAATTAATTCAATAGCAGATCTATTTACTTCTTTTGGACCTCTACTACTCTTCAAAATTGATAATGCTCTTTAATTCTTGATTGCTACTCATTTTCAGTGAACAGTGTTTGATGGTTTTAATGAATAGGACTACACATTCAGCTCCAAAACTACTCATTTCAGCTATCCAGACTACTCCAGACTTGTGTAGAGGATAACCAGGTCTGCATTAGTTGTTAGGAGCACTTGAAAAATGTCACAAACTTATCTAACCCATTTTTTAAAATTATGACTGTTGTGTATTGTAATTTGCTGCTGTTCTCGAACAAAATATTTTGCAAGTGAAAAGAGCTTTATACTACGTCTTGGCGAAAGGGTGATAATTTCCGGACTGACCTGACCATGCCACCTAGTGACTAGTCAGGGGCAGATAATTTTCTGTGGCTCTATGCTACTAGTTCCTGCCGGCAAGGGCGATAATCTTGGTCGCCTTCAATTATATTCTGCCTGTCAATTTGCAGATTTTATGGGTTTTAATTTGACTTGAGGGCACTTTTCATGTGCAAAACAGGATGTTCTTGTATTGGTGATTGTTGTGACAAGATCATGTTGAGTGCATTGACCTTTTTTTCAGGTTTGGTTTCGTGGACTTTGGGAGTCCTGAAGATGCTGCCAGCGCGTTTGATGAAATGCAGAACGCAGACGTTGGCGGAAGACAAGTCACGCTTGATTTTGCTTCACCTGGTAAGTTGTGAATGTGCTGGTCTTCTGTTCTGCATCATGTGCCAAACTTGTTAACTGGTCGTGATGACCTGTATTTTGCTCAGATGCAAAGAAAAGAAAGGTTATGAAAAGCGAAAAATAAAATAGAAATTAACTGAGTTACGCATTTGAAAGTATGCTTTAGCAGATTGTCGTCATTGTTGCTGTTTGCAAATTTGTGATGTGATAATGCATGTTGCAGTTATATTTCTGAGTTGTTGTCTTACCCTGTCTTCAGGGATCATCCCAACAGCCGAAGCACTTGAACACTTAGTACAAATGCACCAGCTAGGGATGAGAACATTATGTGTGTGGCCGTTTTTGATTACCCTGCTACGTGGGCAGCCATATTCTGACTTCTGAGTATAAGCCATTCTGATTTGTACCTTTACATTTAAAAATTATTTTTTTTACCTGCTTTTGAGGACACTTTGCAATAGGTGTAGGGGGGGTGATGGGAGGGTGTGTGGAGGGAGGTGACACAAAGATTGCTGAGAAAAGAAAGTATCAAAAGCAAACAAACAAAATGGGGAAGAAGAAACTGGTAAGTTGTCTACACTCTAACACACTAGTACAGTGGAACCTCCCTTATAAGACCTTCAAAAATCATCCATAATGAGGTCTTATAAGGGAGGGGATCTTATAAGGGAGGTGATTTTAATACTTCCAAAGAAGGGAAATGTCTCAGAGAAGTAGGTCTTATGTGGGAGGGAGGTTCCACTGTATGTGTTTTTTTCTTTTTCCATTTACAACTTTGCACTTTTAACTTCAGTGATGCTGACAATGTGTCCTCCATTGCAGGCGGACGCGGGGGAGGTGACCGCGGCAGAGGGGGTCGTGGTGGAGGATTCGGCGGGCGTGGTGGCGGCTTTGGTGGGCGTGGTGGGGGACGCGGTGGCAGAGGGGGCTACGGTGACCGCGGGGGTCGAGGTGGACGTGGGGGCAGAGGTGGCCGAGGAGGTCAGTAAGCACAACTGTTTACAGGGTTCGTACAGGGTCCTTGAAACCTTGAAAAGTACTGGAAAATTGACATGGCCTTTTCCAGGACTTGAAAAGTGCTTAAAAAACAGCAGACTCCTGGAAAAGTCCTGGAATTTTCAAAATCGTCTGACCACGTCCTTTATTTCAATTAATCAAAGCCAAAATCTCCTCCACCAAAAAAATGGAAGGTTAAAACTAAATTCAAATTACAAAAATTAAAAAACCTTTTAAGGTCATACCGATATCGCGATCATAGCAGTCGACATTGCGCGAGTTGTCTGCCGCTGAAGTTACTTCACTTTAGTTTACCGTACTTCCGTTTTCCAACAAAATGGAGACTGCATTTTCAAAATATCGGTCGAAAACTGAAAGTTAGCTGCTCAGTGTGCAAAAAGAACTTTGACATCACCAGCATGGACGAGAGTGCTATAAAAAGCCATTGTCAAGGCCAGAAGCACAAGCAACTCAGGTGGGAACGAAACCGACATTGACCGGTATTTCAAATTGAGTCCATGAAATTTAGTAAACTGGTCCTGGAATAGTCCTGGATTTTTTTGGACACAGATGTGTACGAACCCTGTATTTAGCAAACGTGTACCATGTTCTTCAGGCTATTGGCCACTGCAATTAGGGTTATTACCCTTTCACCGCCAATGTCGCATTTTAGCACCACAGTGGTTTAACACCCATGTTTCTAAAAGGCATATCAGTTCTTGTTATCCAAAGACCCTATTTTCTTAATTTTGGGAGGTAAGGATAGGCTTAGTATTATACATGTCACAGGAATTCACACTATTGTAGATTATTTTTTTTATCTACCCAGTTAAGTTTAATGGTATTTATTGGCAGAAGAATGGCTGGCGGCGAAAGGGATAGCGTGTCCTTGACGGTGAGAGTTAAGCCCTTGTTGGTTAGTATCCAAAAGGGCGTTCACTCTTGCAAAAGGCAGCCATTCGATGGCCTCATAGGGTTATTGGCAAGAGTTATGCCCTTGTTTAGTCAGTACTCAAGCATCTACCAAGGACATTCACTCTTGCAAAAGGTGGTTGTTGCAGTGGCCAATAAGGGGATACTTTTTCCCCCTTACATCATATAACATGTCTAGTAAAATTGTCAGAAAATATAACAAAATCGGAGTTTTGGGGCAAGTACATTATAATAAGGTGCGCCCTATAGTTTTAAAAAATGCGGTAGTTTCGCTACACCTCACCAAGGTTTTTTTAGCTGATAATTTTTCACTTGCAAGCAACATGTTGCCTTTTTAGGGGAAGGGGCGGAGTTAGGGTAAGTTCAGGGTTATTTTCGTGAAAAGAAAAGAAATAAGATTGAATAGCACATATGCTGCTGTTGGCTGGCTTTTTTTTAGTCCCTCGGTTACAGAAGAGGGGCTAATGTGATAACATCGTGTGTGTTCTTCAGTTTATTTTCACTTGAAACTTTTGTTTTAGTTAATGTAAGAAAAAAGAAAAGAATGAGTGACATGAAAATATTATTCAAGCCTATTGGAAGGAACATCATTCTTCATTTGCTTAATACTGAGGGTAGGTAATTATTCAACTTATTCAAATCATGGACATGAAAATGATTTGGAAGTTCTCCGCCAAGCGGCGTATCTGCCTACTCTGTTGCTTTTGAATTGGATCATTTAGGAAGATAACTCTAAAACGTATTGCTTATAGCATCAGAAATCTATTCTGTCTTCTTTGTTTGACATGATTGCTGCTTACTCAATGTTGAAGTCTATGATGAGTATTGATGACGAGCCTTACATAACAATGGTGACAAATCGAGGCATTTGTCTGAGACTTCAGAAACACTACCAGACCTGTTTACTCTTTGAGTAGTATTCTTCTCAATTTGGACCTCTACTATTCAAAATTGAAAATAATGCTCTAATTACTAATTTTAGTGAACATTGTTTGATGGTTTAACTCTTCTACTACCAAGTATTACTTAGACTGTTTACCGTTGCGCACCAAGTAATTTTTGCCGCTGCACTGTCGCACACACTCACTTTAAAAATTCATAAAAAAAATACTCGCTCGAATCATCACGAAAATTACCTGTGTCGATCTGCTGCTGCAAACTCAAGATCGTTTCAACATTTTCGATGCTCTTTTTTATTCGCCTAAGTTCAGATTCTGCCACTTCTTCCACAGTAAATGCTTCGTCGTCACTGTCGCCATCTTGTAGAGGTTCACGCCAAAAGTCGTCAGTTTCCATCGTCGAAAACGCGACGAAAATCGATTGAAAATTACAAAATTTAGCCTACAAATGAAGATGGCGGAAGATTGTTCTTTCCCTGAGCGAACTGCACATGTCACGGAAGTAAAGGATGTGATGTTACTTCATATAAATAGCGCAAAGGGGGGCACCAGGGTTTCCCTAGTATCTGGCGGTCAAACATGTCAACGGTATACAGTAAACCAGGCGGTTCAACCCGCCGACGGCAGCAGAAGAGTTAATGAACAAAACTACATATTTTGAGCCCAAACTACTCATTTCAGCTATCCAGACTACTCGAGACCTGTGTGTAGGGGGTAAACTAAAAAACAGGTCTGCACTACAAATATGTGAATCATTATGCTCTAATTGTCAACTGTGAACTAATTTCTACTTTATATTTCTTCTTGCCAGGTTTTAGTCGCGGTGGCTTTGGGGGTGGCGGAGAACAACAGAACAAGAAGATGAAGTTTGACGACAGCGATTGAACGGAGGGCGTATGATGAGAGTTGTTTTGACCAAGTTTGGGGTGTATGGTTGATGGAAGTTGTGAGCAAGTGTGCTGAGGATGATGTATGATTGGGAATGATAGTGTGTGAAATGGGATTGAGTGAAGAAATACAATACGATTTTTGAGATGTGATCATTTGTTGTGCTGGTCGGGAAGGGCTAAAAGGTGTGCTTCATTGTTGAAATCATGAGAATGTGAGTTATAGCTTTTTTATTTTAATTGTGCATTGTGCTAGTTTTGATTTTAAATCAGGCATGTTTTGAAGGCAGCAAATGTTATCATTTCTGAATGTGTTGAATGAAAGAGGTTAATTTGAATGTGAGAGAGTATGTCTGAGAGAGAGAGAGAGAGTGTTTGTGTGTGTGTGTGTGAGAGAGAGGGTATGCATGTTTGTGTGAGAGAGAGAGAGTGTGTGAGATAGAGAGTGGAGGGGGTTGGAGTACCTTTCATCATGCTCTGTTGTACAGCCGCAAATTCCACCATTGGAGCAAAAAGCCACCATTTTATTGACAAGGTTTTAATAAACATGGAAATGAAATTTGATGCGTTGTCTTGCATAGTGTTTTTGTAACATTCATTTTAGTTGCTCAGACTTTGTGCGTGTGGGTGTGTGTGCGCAGGTGCACATAGCTGAGAATTATGCCTTATTAGTTTTGTACATATTAAGGGCCAGCCACACATCCACCGAAATCGTACGACTGTACAATACGATTTGATCACATGGTCTCCATGAACAAATGTGAATCACGATTTGAGATCACGTGATCAAATCGTATCATACAGTCGTACCATTTTAGCTGACGTGTGACTGGCCCTTAAACTGTTATCCTCATTCTTGAAATGAAGTTGACGATTACCAGGATCTGTTGCCACCAATTGCTGTCTTGCTATTGCTCTTTGCATGGCTGATTTCAATATTTTTAATTTTACCCGAAACAACTGGGTTTTTTTTAAATTCATAAATTTAAAAAAATGACCTCAAGCGACTTGGGGCGTTTTGAACTTTGTTGTTCTCTTGGAAGTTTGCAAAGGCAATGTAATAATTTTGCAAGGCTTATCAGACTTATAACTGTATCATTTTAACTGTCTGTCTGTCTCGTTGTCTCTCTCTCTTAACTTGCCCCCCTGAATCGTGGGCCATGTGTCCCTGGACCCCTGCCTGTCAGTTTTCATTTTGGGGATTTGCACCCATGTCTTTGCAAGACCATTATTCATGCTTTGGACCATTAACATTACATGTCAAAACGGACTATCTTCAATGGTCAATTGACTTATGGAACTTATTGCGAAAAATAATAATTGTAATTTGTATGAAATAAGACAAACAAATATATAGTATTAAAACAATTATGCTCTCTATTTTTTTTCAGTCTTTGAATAGAAGTTATTCTTTGTCGCAATAATTTATGTTCCATAATAAGTCAATGGGCCATCTGAAGTCTGTTTTGACCCGTAAGACATCAAATTAATTGCATGCATGTGTGTGTGTGCTTGCACGCACATGTCTACAAATGCACATGTGCGTGCAGGTGCAATATGTACAATAGTATATCTGCACATATCTATGCATGCTTTATGGAAACATGTTCTTCGGTGCATGCACATGTCAGACCTGTTTACTCTACTCTTTTCGAGTAGTATGCTACTCAATTTGGACCTCTACTACTCTTCAAAACTGAAAATAATGCTCTTTAAATCTTGATTACTCATTTTCAGTGAACATTATTTGATGGTTTAATGAATAAAAGTACACATTGTGCACCAAAACTACTAATTTCAGCTACCCAGACTACTCGAGACTTTTGTAGGGGGTAAACAGGTAATATAATGCATACACAGACGTGTGTTGAAATGCGCATGTGCGTGCAGGTGCAATATATACATTAGTAAATCTGCACATATCTATGCATGCTTTTATGGAAACGTGTTCTTCGGTGCATGCACATGCGTGTATGCTAGCACGCACATGCGTCTGACTGCAAATGCACATGTACGTGCAGGTGCAATATGTATGTCACGGGAAATATTGGAATCCGGGGAAATTCCGAATTGTCCCGAGTTTGGGAAAATTCGGAATCTTCCTGAGACATTTTGAAATTCCGATTGGTCTCGGTAAAATTCAGAATTCTGATTTTTACCAGGATACATCAAAGTTACATGAATTGTGTGTGACAGAGGAAAACTTTAAACTTGAAATGTTGACTGAATGTGGATGAACTGAATAAGCATTACATCGTCAAGAATGATGACATGAATATTAAGAAACAAAAGTAATTATTATATGATAATAAACAATAATATCCAAATGATTCATAATGCTGTATGTAACAGTAAAATATAACAAAATCCAAACAATATAAAACATAAATCATAACACATGTTATAAATATAAGCTTAGACCCAACCTTACGCACAAGCACACATGCATGCGCACACGCGTGTGCGCGCACAACCTATAACTAATATAAGAGAAGAGAGCATAAGACGACATTTTATGGACTAAACGTATAGGTTCGTTTCAATATGAGATTTGGGATAAAGGGGTATCGAGCCACTGACACTAACCCAGGAAAACCAGCAGATGGGCAAATCTATGCATGCATTTATGGAAACCTGTTCTTCGGTGCATGCACATGCATGTATGCTAGCACGCACATGTCTGTGCAAATGCACATGTACATGCCGGTGCAATATGTATATTAGTAAATCTGCATATATGGAAACGTTCTTCGGTGCATGCACGTGCATGTAAACCTTTCAGCATCCTTGTCCCACCCAGCAATAAGGAAATGTTTCGATCGTTGTGTGTTTGCTTGTACATGCTCAAGTCACTCAATGTGCATTTCCTGGATTTATTCTCAACACCTACAGTTTCTCTTAAAAGCCATTCATCAGACACTAAGACAATGGGTCTTGAGGAAAGTCCTGGAACATTAATATTATATCTGTCATTGGTACGACCAGGAAGGGGGCCAGGAAGAAGAGAAAGAAACGTTGATGGGTAATGATAGATGTGACTTGGTCCATCACATTTAGATGTGGTCAGGGGTGCATGTGGGTATGCCTGAAGCCTGAGTTCAGGCAATTTGATGCTGCTTCAGGCAAATGTGTGCCTGAAGAAAGGGCTCTTTAGCATGATATCATTCTTTTGTACATTAGGTTTCGGCAAGAAAGTTCAGGCAAAAGTTTTGGTCACTGCATACACCCATGTATAATTTGATACAGGCTGCGGCAAAACATTTGAGTTCTTTTAAGTTAAAAAATATAAACTTTCCTGCTGTGTTCCAACAGATGTTGCCTGATTTGTTGCTGTCTTTCATGCATGCTCACGTACGCAT
>JAGGCT020000754.1:0-50000 GCA_017654935.2 Phymorhynchus buccinoides | reverse complement strand
CCCATTCAGGTTTGGTTGTAGAGGGGGGTCAAAGATCAGGAATGCAAAATTTTCCTTCTTTCTATGTGTTAGCTGTTTTCGTCAATAGGAGACAAACGACGAAGGTATGGAATCTGATATTTTAGGATCGTTTAGTGCATGGTGTTAGTAATCTTATCTGAAAATATCAGTCCATAACTTTTCATAACTTTTTTGTGGTGATGGGTTTACGAACCTAGTCGAATGGCCCGTCCTAAACGGTCGTAAAGGGAAGCAACCGGCCAGTGCCGAGTGAGTTAAAAGCAAATTGTAAACCTACAGAACTCAAACCTAGCAGTGAACAGAACCAGATAATATACAAAGGGCCAAAATGTACATATCTTTTTCTTTCTTTCTCTTTTTAGTTTTGTTTAAATAAAACATTTACTGTAATTTTCGGACTATAAGGCAATATTTTTCCTCCGATTTCGACCTATGCGCCTAATAAACGAGGGCGCCCTATTAGTGAACAAAATCGTAAGAGAGTCACAACATCGAAAGTGGTAACGAGTCGCCGATACGACGAATACTCACATTAAAATGCTTCAGAATCCCTATTATCGTTTGAGATACCGTCCAACAGATGCCACAACCCTTCATTGGATGTAAAAAGCATCGTTGTAGAGCTTAAAATGCCATAATTCAACCAGTTTTCGTGAAGAATTGTCCAAACACAACAACCGGAAGTCACAAAAACGGAAGTTTTGATTATTTGAGAAGGGAGCCAACTCTCGTTTACGACAACAATAATGGCGGTCGGTAAGCGTTTACAGGACGTGTACGGGCTTCAAACTTCGACTTTCTTTTGCGAGGTGTGTATCGCCTTATAAACGAGGGCGCCTTTTACTTGGATTTTGTCCAATTTTTCTTGACAATTGCCCTATTCGCCTTATACACAGCAGCGCCTAATGAGCCGAAAAATACGGTAAATGATTTTTAAATTTCAACATATAATAAAAATTATTTTAGCTATAAATCACATTAATATG
The DNA here is from genome assembly GCA_017654935.2 of Phymorhynchus buccinoides. NCBI lineage: Eukaryota > Metazoa > Mollusca > Gastropoda > Neogastropoda > Raphitomidae > Phymorhynchus > Phymorhynchus buccinoides. Next base: position 48,993 of record JAGGCT020000754.1, on the reverse strand, counting down.
TTTTGTGAGAAGCATGGGCAATTTATTGCAAGAAATTCACCAAAACTCAAGACAGAATTTTAAGACAAAACTGAATTATCTCCTTAAAAACCCGAATCTAACAGTTATCTATTCTCTAGCACAAGAACGCTATTATCTTTAACCGTAATATCCTTTTCCTTCGATTTTTCATAATTACCAGATTTGTAACACTATAGCCATAACATTCAATAACATGTTTGTCCTTATATTTCTACCACAGTTAAGATCTAGGAGTATAAAAGCTAGATAAAGGTTAAGCGACTAGCAAAGTTCTTTTTATAAATCTGAATGCTAATCATTAAAGTTCAAACCATACCTGCTTTGGTAGCTGAAGTAGACGGCGTCCCGAGCGATGGTGCACAACTGCTTCCCATAGCAGCACAACACTTGAAAATTGAAGACGTACTTGCGCCCACAACAATACCCCAAGGATTGCATCACAGAATCAATCTCCGCCTCAAACACTTCCGACAGCTGGAACATGCACAATACAAACAAATTAAGCAAACCATTATTTGTGCAATGCAGTCAGGCAATACACTACCCAACCCTGTCTTGCATTTCGAGAATTAGGGGTTTGGTCAAAAAGCCAATAAACTGAATGCTAAAGAATCACATTTATTCATACACATGAATGAGGAGATCAAACTTTCTTTCTTCCTTCTACACTTATAACCTTTTTATTCTCCTACGCACTTAACATCAACAGGAAATCCAACATCAACAGGAATTTTAAAAAACTGGATAGACAATAGTGGCATAATTAAGTTCACACTTAACATATTTTAGTACGCCCTTTGGATTAAGACGTTTTACATCTTTCTTTTCATGGATGGACAATTCCTAAACAAATATATATCACATACCAATCCATGTAAATGCATCTTTACATACTTTCCTTAGTTTTTTTAACTTTGAAACAGATGACAAGAAAGAAAAAACAACATCATTACACCGATCACTGCAAATCATACTGCCCACAGCTTTTACAAGATTTCTTTATAAACATCTTTTAATTTTTAGACCATATTTTTCAGACTAAAAGGCAACTTTTTTTCCCCTGATTGGGGCCGCTGCGCCTCAATAATATGATTGATAATATAGTACTTAAGAAAATATAATAACAAAATGTGAGTTTGTAATAAGGTGTGCCTTATAGTCTGAAACCCCCCGCGGGGATACCTGGGGAGTCTTTTGTATAAATAGTTCCCCCACCTTATAGAAGTGTTGTGCTTGTAACTTCCTCTAATCTGCCACTCTCTTTGACTCTGCCTTATCCTTTTGCTTTCTATCATCTACTATCTTTCTGACTGGCCCATTCTTCCTTTCTTCAAAAAAATCTTCCAAATAATTTTTTCCTAAGAGCTCCTCCGAAATCGGAATGTGTCGGCTCTATGCAGCGGGGAGACCAGTGAAGACTGAAACCGGACACATACGTACCCATTATGGCTATATGGCCTGGGAACACAAAAGAAGAATACTAAGAATAGTCTGAAAAATATGGCAAGTAGTACTCAACATTCCTGATTCACTGTTACATTCATTTTTCCTTGGTCATTACCTTTGTACAATACTTGTAGACCCTGGACGTTTTCTTGTTGTACAGCCAGGCGTTGTCAAACATGAGCCACACATCGTTGACGTACTCCCAAGGATTGCTGTACTGCCCAGTATCCAGCTTCCGTCTGATTGTGCCAAGGTCCATGGGCTTCTTGATGATGTCATAATAATCCTGCAACATAATGAAATTAAAGGGTTAAATCAATTCAGTTATGTAAAAACCCTATTCATTCCCTTGCCCCGATAGTTCGTCATCTCCAAAATGCTGAACTCTTATTTTATACAAATGCAAAAAAAAGAGAAAAAAAGACAGAAAAACAGGGACTCAGATTTTTGTTATATTTGAAGAACCTAGTTATGAAATTTTTCATTTACTTCATCTTATGGAAAAGATCTCTGGTGATCACTACAGAGGGCTGGGGAATCCTTCATTAGATACAAAAAAATAGCTAAAACAAGGTATTCAAGTCCTCAGAAGTACAGAAGAAAATGGCTGCATGAAGGAATGCAGTTGAGTAGAGAAGCAAGGAGCGACAAATGTTACCCTTTAGAACGCAACAGGCACATCATGTCGCTGAAATGACAGTCCAAACCTATACAGTGCAGGCGCACTGTCCAGTGGAGTCAAAATTAGCGCTTTACTAGCATTATGTCCGTACCTAAAAATGAAAACACTTACTTTCGCCTAGCTATTTCCAAGTACTTCCTGCTAATTGCCATTTGCTTTTCCTATGGATTATTTAATCTTTCAAAGTTTTGTTTGGCTAGAGAGTCAATTTCCCTATCAAAGATGGTGGATTTTTTAGTTAGCTAAACTTTCCTACTGGAAATTATTGGATTGTTGTGTAGATGAGATTTTAGGCTTTACTAGGTTGGACACTGTCAGTGAATCATGATAGAAGATCAGTAGTCACAGGCAGTGTTAGTGTGACTTGTAGACAATCAGGATATTGATTCGAGCAGCAGTTGCGATTTGGTGCAATGATGTCGACTAAAGGTTGAAATCGCAGAAAGTTTCGCCTTTCAAGATGTTTTCATGAGTTATTTAGATATCAATATGACTGCTTTTAAATGGGCAAACTTCAAGGCAGGCCGCACTCATCCAACACAGGCACAACGCTGGGTCAAGACTTCCGAGTTTTGAGTTTGAGTCGAATCGGAGTTGAAACAAGGAAACTAATACATGTGTATGTAGGATGTAATTTGTATATTATGCCTAAGGTTGTCATCTTCATTTCTTCTGCAACAGACCAGTCAAAAATTGGGGAATAATAATAAAAATAAAAATAATAATGCTTATATAGCGCTCTTTGAATAAATAAAAAAAATCATACTGAGAGCGCTTTACAATTATTTTGAGAGAAAAACAACAAGAAAACATTATTACAAAAACATTAAGAAGCATAAAAAAAATAATGAATAATAAACACAATGATAAGAATTTACACCAATTAAAAACAAAAATTTAAAAACTTTTTTGACGAAGAATTGGTCTTGCTGGTTTTAGCTATCTATCTTCTTTTAGCACCACAAGCAAAGTAATGCCACCATTCTGAGATTGGTCAAACATGGTAGGAGAAAGACGGCCAATTCCAATGCCGGTTTTGGCGGGAACTTTTCCTGACCGAAATGGTTCTCTCGTAGACTGGTCCGATGTCGTCTGACGGAGCGACGTCGGTGGGTTGACACTGGTCTGGTCTTTTCCGCTGGTACTTCTGCGTTTCAAAGGACATCCAAGAACGAAGTGCACAACGTATTCAAATGGCCTCAAATTAAGTCACAGCTGTGGTGGGAGTGAATGCATGTGGTATCTGTCTACCTATCTTCTTCGTGCGAATGATCGATGTACTGTCAAAATTAGGAACTCCAGTCCGGTCCTCGAGTTTAGCGGGTTAGGTTGGGATGGAAACCAGGTCTCTCAGATTGTAATGTTGTTGGGAATGAAAAAATAAATGGGTTATCTTGCAATTTTTGCCTCTTCTAAGTGTAACTTAAGTGTGGTTGGGAGAGTCTGCCTGTCGCCTAAGAAAACTATCATCCTCAACAAACTGTAATTATTTTCACTTAATTTTTTTCAATTACTTATAAATATATTAAAAAAGAAAAAATTATGAAACAAGGCTTCTTTTTACAGACTTCTATTTAGAATAGAACTAATCACAATGTTTTAATATATATCTGACCTACAATTGAATAAAAGACAAAGTTCTAAACAAACTCAGGCAACAGTGGAATTCTTGTTGGCTACAGATGTAAGCAACACACACACTCGCACAACTGCAACGGAAAAGCCATTTTCTTGTTCCATAAAATCCTTGACTTTCTTCCCTAACACCATCATTATTAATTTCAAAGAAAAGCCACCAAGCCCTCTTTCCCAAAAATTACACACACCTTTCATGGGTGCAACGACACAAAATGAAAAAACCTGAAAGGCGTGGGTCCAGGGGTAATGTCCCCCTGCAGCTGAAGCAAAAATTGATTTATGAAGGTATTTTAGTTTGCTTTTTCCACAAATTATACAAATGCTTATTTTAATGTGTTTGAAAAATACAGTAGACACACAAAGATCTTGTTTAACAAATCTTGAAAAAAAAGGAACTCCCTTTTCTGGTAAAATTCAAAAACAGGAAATCCTTGTATACCAGGAAAAGTTGCACCCATGCCTATTACATTCATTCCACACACTTACAGGTATTGACAATACCACTGGATCCACAGGCTCACGGAAAGGCAGGGACTCGGGTTCCTGGCGCATAAGCTGCTCCAATGTGGGCATCAGTGCCTGACGCAGTTCATCAGGTTTGAACTCTGTCAAGGACAACCAAAAGAGTTTAGAATCAATAGTCTTTTAAATAATATTTATTATTGGTACAAAGTCTAGTAAAGATACATATAAATACTATTATTCTTTAAAGTAGCAACTTTTCCTAACTTGCAAAATTATCCACAACTTATTCATCCATAATACCATGCCAGTAAATATCTCATGCTAAAATGGGTTGTACTATGGCTGTTTACAGTTCAGTTGTCATGCTTTTGATTTCTTCTGACTTTTTGTGCAGCTATAACAAGACATTTACTTGAATATTAAACTGCATTTTTGTTTTAACCCGTTAGCAATGCACTGGGTCAGTTCTGCCCCCCCCCCCCCCCCTCTCTCTCTCTCTAGTTTGATGTATTTACCTTATTTCATGTGTTTCCTCTCTCTTTCTCATTCTCTCTCTCTCGTCTCACTCCCTTTGTGTGTGTGTGAGAGAGAGGGGGGGGGGGGGGGAGAGAGGGAGAGACTGAGTTTTGTTGTCGCATGTATTTTTTCTTCTTTATGGATAATCGATCGATACTTATTTTTGCATTCTTCCTTACCTTTGTGTTGAATATTTGATTTTTTTTTCCCATGTTTGTTTGAGGGCAAGATGTAAAAAAAAAATCCCATTGTGTGCTTACTCTTTTCCCCTCAATTGTTTTGTTTGTTCGTTCTCTCTCTCTCTCCTCTCTCTCTAATAAACCAAAGCTTAAAGGTAATGCTCGACTATGATAAAAATAGGCTTTGGCCGAGTTTAGAGCCAAATAGGCAAGCTGTTGGAATTTGCTTCTGCATGAGAAAAGACTAAAACATACAGAAAACAAAAGAAAGAAAAAAACCAAGAACGGTGCCTACCTTTTTTGTTGCAGGGTTTGCTAGGCTGCGAAGACCCGGCTTCCACAGAGGCTGGTTTTATGTCCAAGCTAGTGTTCTGAGAGTCTCCCCCTGCTGGCTCCGACTTGGGACTGGAGGTTCCTGCCCCTGAACTGGTTGCTTCCTCTTTGACCTGTGACGGCGACGACGGGAATGCTTCTTCATCATTGGGCTCTTCTTTGACCTCGGTTTTGATCTCTACTTTGATAGCAGACGTGTCCACTTCCATCTTGACAGCAGTAGACGTCGGGGTGACGGGGGTCACTGGGGTGGTGGTAGCAGTGCAGGAGGTAGCGGCGATGGCCTGCAGGAGAGACGGACCATCTTTGCTTCCACCGTCAGCGGCCAGTAAAGTTGACAAGTGCACGTTGTTGTCCGCTAACGAATCCAAGCTCGGCTTGCTGTCCACTTCATTCGTTCCATTCAATTCCTGGTCACCCTGAAACACAGGCAATTTCTTTCCTTTGAAAAGAAACGCCTACCAGTAGGTACAAATAGAGAATATCAGTATTTTCCATGTGACCTCATAAGTTTCATAGAATGGCACCCTGTAATATTGAAAGCATTACAAGTTGTCTATAAACTTTACTTTAAACTTTGAAATTTTACACATATATGAAGTCATCAAAAAAATAACTAGATAAATCCGTGCTCCGCACGGCAGCATGAAGCATCTGCGTTCATAATTGATAGGAACCTGTCCGAGCGATCGAAGAAGAAGAACTGGTTAGATGTACATTATTGAATATAGCAAAACCTGTGCTCCGCTCGGGATGTCATGACAGCAATTGTAAGCTCCCCACAGACTTGGGTTTTGTCATTTTGAGAAAAGTAGGGGCCTAAATGTTGTGAAAAGTGGGAGGAGCATTTATTTTACTTTATAGTATGTTAGACACACATTCTCCGTTATGCACCTTTGAAAACAAATATGGTTAGACCAAACACAAAACTTCCAGAAGGTAGAGGAACTATTTGTACAAAAGCCCTACTCGCCTCCCTCTTCTCCTTCCTAGCTTCGCTTGGGGTTTCCCCTATCCTGCTTTCCCCCTCCCCTCCGCCCACCCCCAGCTTTCCCCCTCCCTGGGCTGCATCCCCTCCCTGCCTTCCACCCACCCCACTACTCTTTTAAAATAAAATAAAAGACGACCAAAAAATGTGGTGGTGCCCCCTTCCTTCCGCCCACTCCCCTCTCCTTTAAAAATATATGATGACACGCTCCCCCCCCCCCCCCCCCCCCCCCCCCAAAAAAAAAAAAGTGGCAAGGGGCAGACTCGAACCCGCGACCTACAGATTTGCCAAAGTCGCTGTAAAAAAATTAATCATAAGAGGAAGTAGACAAGTCGGACCACATGACGCAGCTTCAAAATAATGCCAATTGACACGCGAGCAACATCTTGCCTTCAAAATCAACTTTCAAAAGCAAAATTTTTAATCCGACCTAGCGGAATAAATAGACAAAGCGCGTATCTTGACCCGCATCGCGAGCGAAAGTCCGACATTTACGCGGTACTGGAGTTTTTAGGGTCCCCTCCCCGGATCCTTAGCGCATTATAATATAGATGTGGGAGCCACTGCAATGCTAAAGTCTAAGACAACACGTTTTCTTCACTATATAACTTCACACCAAAACAATGCTGACACGGAAAATAAATCGAAACATACCTGTGGTTTCTGAGATACTGGGAGCTGCTTTCCGCCGATCGACTTTCCGCCGATCGATGTAGGCTGGGTGCTGGTGATGTGCGAAGCCGTTCCATTGGGCATGACATTGACAGTCTGCGACTGGGCCACGTTGGGAGTCGACTGGGTCTGGGAGGTGAGGATCTGCTGTTGCTGCATGGCCAGGCTCAGAGAGCTGGCGGCACTTGCGTTCAGCTCAGAGGCTAGACTTGAAATGGCTGCGGCAGCAGCGCTGGTGCTGGTGCTTGTGGCTGACAACGAGCTGATTAGCTGTGCCTAAAAAAAAGAAGGAAAAACAAGGTAGGGAAAAAAACATTACTTTTAGATACCAAATCAGGTGAGGAAGAGTTCCAACATCATTATTTTGTCAATCTTTCTTAACCCTTTCACTGCCAAAGTCGCATTTTAGCACCACAGTGATTTAACACCTATGTCACTAAAAGGCATCAAATTGGGGTCTATTATCCAAAGACCCTGTTGTCTTAGTTTTGGGAAGGATAGACCTTATTTTATATGTCACAGAAGAATCCCCAATACTGCAGATGGATTCTGTTCTCTCCAGGTAAATTTAATGGACATTTTTGGCTGAAATATGGCTGGCGGTGAAAGGGTTAACATTTGCAGTGTTCAGCACAATCAAAACGTCGTAACAAAAAAAACCCAGTGAACACACAATAACAATCAATACTTCAGTGAGACAAATCATCTGCTGGTGCTAGCTTGAAAAACATGTACTCGCAATCTTAGTCTCACCTCTACCCACCCACTAACCGAAATCTTTTCCCCCCTCTAATCATGTGGAGGTTTCTCCGATATCAGTGTATATGCTAAAGAGTGAAAGCCTTGATGTTAGAAAATACAACCGTGTCAAATATTTACACAAGGAAAACAAGGTTTCTTCTTCATCTTGGCTTAATCCTGGCTAAAAGACTCCAGGGATCATCCCAACGTCTTCGGGGAAATAAGCAAGGATTAAACAACAAACAAACAAAATTCTAATCCATTTTTTTCCCCTCAGGGCCACTTCTGCAGTTGATTTCTTTACTAAATCTATAAAATAAAAAAATGTCATGAACAAAACATCCATGCATTCCGACCAGAATAACGTACCTGAGATCGTGGTGTAAGATGCGAAACGAGCTGCTGTCCCGGTAAACCTGGCTGCTGAGAATTCTGCTGCAGCTGGGAAACCTGGGTGTGGCTGGCCTGGGACCCCACTGTCTGTGACACTCGGCCCACTTGGCCCGCTGCGGCCGGCTGCTGGGCCAGGTGGTGGGGGGGCACTTGGGGTCGAACAGCAGGAGTGGAGCCAGGCCCCATCAAGTCAGTGGACAGCTGCAGGGTGTGAGCGATCTGGGTGCTGGTCAGGGGTCCGTCTGTTTGCACCATTTCAAGGTCATCATTACAAACAGCAGGAATGAATGAAAATTCATTTAACGTCCTCCGGTCTGTAACAGAAACATATGGGACATTAATAGAGATATCATAAAGATGGTGGGAACGATCCTGGAGAAAATGCCGAAGGCAGTGCAACACCAGGAAAGTCCCGATTTTTTCAACAATAGATGTATGCTATAATATACACAAACAGCAGGAATATGTTGACATGTATTTATTATAATCTAACTGCACAAAAATTTACACAAGAAATGTTACCGACGTGTTCGCTTCGTGTCAAGTAAACCCAAGTTCGAACCTGGGTACAGGGGATTTTTTCTTTCACTTTGCACTAGGCCTTACGGTCTGAACGTGGAGTCTTTCAGATGAGATGATAAACCGAGGTCCCGTGTGCCCATGCACTTAGCACACGTTAAACCCAGTGGCAACAAAAAAGTTGTCATTTGGTCAAAATTTACACCCCCCTTTTCTTTCTCATCAGTCACAAAAATTGCATGCAATTTTTTATTTTTTTTAATTTAAATTGGGTGGCGTGCCTCTGGCTGCAACGCGCTCTCCATGTGGGAGCAACACGAATTTCACAGACGCCTCTGTGACTATAAAGTACCTAATACCTAATAAAAGAAAAGGCCACGTGTTTCTCTGTGCTTACAAAACAAACTTATTAGACTGAATGACGTAATGTCATGACGTATTTGTGACCTGATGGAAAAAGAAAACAAAATCATACTGAAATGACGCTCTCTCTCTCTCATGCTTAATAATTGGCATGCGTCAGATAGGCGCATTACAAGGTGTTAAAGACACACTGACGCACCACGATTAAGTCCCTTGTTTTTTTCTGGGTAGCTGTGACCCACATATAAATGTCCCCAACTTCAAATTGGGGCTGCTCTTTAAAATGTTTCGGTTTGAATTTTGGGGCATTTATATGGGAGTCAGACTTGGTCAAAACAAGATTTCTTTGCAGCTATAAGAGGGAAAACATGTGAAACCTGTGATTTTGACACGTGATCTGGTGGGTCTTTAACATGCGCCAGTTCGAAAAAATTACGCGTGAATGGTCCAGGCGCGCCAACAATCTGAAGCTCTGCACATTTTAGATTTGACACACACACACTGACACAGTACATACTTTGGCGAAGAGCATTGGAGGCGGGTGTGTTGGCATTTTGTCCTCGCATCCGTTGCATGCGCTTTTCTTCCAGTTCTTTTTGGATCTTGTAGATTTTTTCAGCCAACAAGTGGTAATACTCCCCCTGAAAACAACAAAAGTCATTTTAAATACAATTGTCACCTGTTTCAAAATTACATTATCTGGACTGCAATGGAGAATTTTACAAATCCACTGATTGCTTATCCAAATTTCCATTGTTGATTTACAACTCAGAAAACAATACCTGAAAGCTTAAAATCAATGATTCATGCATTCAAATTACTGAAAAAGGGACACCCTGACGGATGAGTTTTTGCAAGAAACACGTCAACAGACCTGCCTACTTGGAATTTTCCCAATCAGTAGCCCAGCCATCAATTTTCAGTAGCATGGCAAATTTTTTCGTAGCATCCAAAAACGACGGCAATCAATTTGTTCTCTTCCTGAGCCGAAACGTACTGTTCATGTTTCGCCAATTGAACGTGTTGACGGTCGTCTCTACCGCCATGATTCACAGCGAAGTCTGCATGGCAGAGGTTGCAGTGATCATGGTTCGCACCAAGTCGACTTCTGACGATGCAAGGCCACTCCTCCGTGTAAGCTATTTTGAAAACTTGTGCGTCAGGCTGATGTTTTTTCTTAGAACAAGATGGTGTGCCAGATGATTTTCGTTTTCTGGTTTGGGTTCGTTTTTTTTCGTTTGAAACATCTCCCGAATCGCTACTGCTGCTGGAGTCCGCCATTTTTCCCCAGAGAAAGTAATAAGAACGCATGCGCAGTCACTGATAAAAAAAACCGGAAGTGACTAGGTTATCGCGCGTGACACGGCGTCTGCTCTTAGAAACAGACAAAACCGGGAACGGCATAAGCAAAAATAAAATGCGGCGGCATTTTGTTTTCTCCGTAGCAATGTTAAGGTTGCCGTAGCTCCGTAGCCAAGCTTTATTTTTCGTAGCTGCTACGGCCAAATCATAGCAGTAGGCAGGTCTGCGTCAAGATCGCCAGAAAGACAACCTTTTCAAAGATCGGAACACTCACTTTGCTCTGGTTTCCTAGAAATCAAACCGTCAAAACGGCGATTCCTCTTTGACGGAGTTGCCAGAGAGAGAAGCCATTTTGGACAGGGTGGGTGGAGGACACTCAAGAGTGGTTGAAGCTGTTCTTTGTAATGCAGCAAATAAAAAATTTGAGCTATTTCCTTTGTTGTGAGTGAAACTCCTTTTGGTAAACTGTAAATAAAAAGGCTTGTATTGTGGAAATTTTGTGATTTGGTCTAAGCGACTCAGGCAGCTATTAGAAGTGTGCCTTCTCTTTCACTGAAATAATTTGACTTCCAGTATCTCCGCCAAGCAAGGAGGAATTGCATATTTGATAGTTTGATTTATAGGAAACCAGGGCAAAGTGAGTGTTGCGATCTCTGTAAAGGGCGTTTTCCTGGTGATCTCGACGTGTTTCTTGCAAAAACGCATAGTCTCGAACACACAAAAATTATTAAATAAGCTTTTCTTTTCATTGTAACCAAAGCTCCAAGAAAATGATAAAAAGAATGGGGGGAAAAAAGAAAGAGGAAAGAAAGAAAGAATGAGCGACTTCTTTACAAAAAATCTTTTTTCTTCAGTTAACCCTTTCGCCGTCGTCCATTCTTCAGCCCCAAAATACCATTAAACTTAACTGGGTAGAAAAAGAAACGTATTTGCAATATAGGGAATTCCTCTGTGACATGTACAACATTTATTTAGGCCTGCCCGTACCTCCCAAAATTAAGAGAATATGGTCTTCAGATAACAGGCCCTGATTTGATGCCTTTTAGTGACGTGGGTGTTAAACCATTGTGGTGCATAAATGCGACATTGGCGGCAAAAGGGTTAAAAAATTATATTTAATGGAAAAAGGTATACTTACTCTATCATTCGCCGTCTCGTACATATCCCCTTCAACTTTCCGAGCATACGCCACCAAGTTTTTCATTCTGCTGTCTCGCAAAGCAGCAGGATCAGGAGTTGGGAAGATAGCTTGTACTCTGAAAACACAGAAGCTTTTACAAAAAGCCATAAAATTGTGTAACATGATCAAATCAAACTCTAAGCGCACGTACACACATACACGGAAGTTCCGTACGGAAACGCAGTAAATAAGTTAAAGAAAGGAAAAAATAAGCGGACGCGTTTATGCGTGGAAATGCATCCGCTACGCGTAAACGCATCACTTATTTTTTCTTTCTTTCTTTTATTTATTTACAGCGCTTCGAAACGTACGAAACTTCCGCGTATGTGTGTACGTGATTTAAGGGGGGAAATAATATTCAAACCTTAGTGCTCCAAAGGATAGGCAGAAACTTACCAACCAATTATTACTTTCTCTTCATTCTGCTTGTATTAACCCTTTCACCGCCAGCCATATTTCAGCCAAAAGTTTCCATTAAATTTACCTGGGTTAAGAGAACAAAATCCATCTGCAGTATTGGGGATTCTTCTGTGACATCTATAAAAAATAAGGTCTATCCTTACTTCCCAAAACTATGACAACAGGGTCTTTGGATAAACGACCCCAATTTGATGCCTTTTAGTGACATAGGTGTTAAATCACTGTGGTGCTAAATTCCGACTTTGGCGGTGAAAGGGTTACAACACAATATAAACCAATCATATTAGAAGAATTTTAACCACATACACCCAAGCAAAAGAAATAAGCTTACTTCGGAGCTTTCAGGGACTAATATAAACTAGCATTTTGTCAGTTTGTCTTTCTTTGCATTAGCACTTTTTTTTAAATTCACAATATCAACTAAGAATTCTTCTGTTTCTTTTTGTTTGTGGCTCAAGCCACAAACCTATAACTCACTTTGTCGGTCTGTCGGTCGGTCTGTCGGTTGGTCGATCGAAAATTGTCGCACATATTGACAAAATTGTCGCACTTCAAATCGAGGCTGCACTTCAAATTCAGGCCGCTCTTTAAAATTATGTATTTTAAAGCGTACAAAATAATAAACATACGTAATACAGACACTACAACAGACACGACGAGTATGCGGTGCTTCTTTCGATGAGCATAAGTAGGATACATAGTTTTAAATGTTTTCCAAAAGATATAAAAAGTTACGAAATGGTGCAGAGATAACATTCTGGTTTACAGATTAAAATTATTGAAAAGCCAGGGGAGGTGACTCATGATTGGAATGGTAAAAATAGACCGCGTGCCACAAACTATTGCGAATTCGCGCTTGTTTTCTTCTCATTAGTATTTACAGACTCATAACTATTGCAGCAGTAGTGAATAGTAATCAATTGTAAATGTGTGTGAATTGGTTGTGTGCATGTGTGAAAATGTTATCCATGTGTGAGAGATGTTCACACAGGTCTGTAACTTGCAACATGATAGAAAAATTAAACCAGTTGAGACTGATCAACATTTTTATTACCTACTGTACTGATCGTATGTGAATGCCGACTATACAGAAATCCTGACTTCTACAATATAACCTTTAAGCCAGAATTCCATATGCGTGATTTTAAAGGCGAAAATCAACGGCGATAATCGCCCGCAATAAAATTTATCGTCACCAACAATAAGTATTCTGTACACCCATAGGTGTGATATTAAGCACGAGCAGTCAGTTGAAAATCGCTCACAAATTTTATTTTATCGCCTGGTGAAGCGAAAATTATTTTTTTGTCGCCGTCGAAAATAGTCTGAAAGGGGGCGGGGCTAAAACATCAAAGCCATTTTTTTCCAGCCAGCATAATAATAATAATAATAAATAACATTTATAGAGCGCCCTTTCTCTCTTGAGCTCACGGCGCTTCACAACTGTTTAAATAAATACATAAATCATAAATAAACTACTACAATATCAACTATCACAAACATTCACACAGCCACAACACGCACACGCCCACACCCACGCGCACATAGCATGGCTTCCAAAAGCGTAGAGTACGTATTTTACGGACTATAAGGCGATATTGTTTTCCTAGACTGAGAGCCCTGAGCCTTATAATGTGACTGACAATATGTGATGCAGCACAGTAAAACAAGGCTAATGTCGTAAATGATCACTTTTGACTTATTCATATTTTCAGAAAGGCCCGAGACAACAGATTAACAGGCAAAAAACAGAATTCATCTATCTCTAATAGTTTATTTTTAACAATTTTTCAATCAATCAAATCTCTCTCTTTCTGTCTCTTGTGGCTGCCCGACTTTAGCCTCCTTTTCCTGTGCTGCATCACATATAGTAAGAAACTATAATAACAAAATCTGAATTTTGTGTATAATTTGGGGGGTGGGCCTTATATTATAATCAGGTGCGCCTTGTAGTCCATAAAATACGGTAACTTGTGGTACTGGTAGAAAACGTGCTTGCAATGGTCGACTTATGGCGATTATTTGACCGCCAGGGGGCAGTCAAACCACAAGGGGCTTATCACGCTATATTCTTAGTTGGGCGTAGTGAGAGAGAGAGAGAGAGAGGGTTGGACTCCTCCCTATCTCTCTCTCTTTATCCCCAACTAAGAACATAGAGAGGATTAGCCTCACTCGAGCGTTATGCCACCTGGCGGCAAAAGAGCCAGCTAAGTCGATCATTCCGTAGGTGTGATCATTTTTGTGTGTGCGATGTTTAGCATCATTGGAAATTGCAGACGATCTTAGAGTAGATAGAATTGCAAGCAACTTTTTACATCGCTGTCGAAAGCCATGGGCGCTAAAAGCCAGCGAAAATAGCTCATATGGAATTCCAGCTTTAAGTTGATCCACTTAAGGAGGAAAACATCCTTTCCATGAGACTTGGTCTGTAGTCACCGATCTTGGGTCTTTGGTTCTGTTAGCGACAATACATTTGTCCTGAGATCGGTTTAAAAAAAAATTTAATTCTTAGAAATCGGTACTCCAATTCTTTGGAGACCAAATTACGTCTTAATTCATGAAAAATAATTAGGTGCAACTAATATTCCAAACTTACAGCTTGTGCACCAGATGATTTCTAAGGTCCTGAGTGACTTGCGCGTGCCAGTCTTTTCGGGTGGAGGGCTGCACAGTCAAGTCCTGGGTGGTCTGCTGAACAGGGGCAGCAGGGTGGCTTGGGTTCACTGGTGGGTTCGGGGTGGGGTTGGCTGGAGCTGCTGCAGCTGCTGCTGGCATCTGTGACATCTGACTGTTGTTGGTCGGAGCAGCTGCCATCTGACCTGCTGGGGCTGAAATCAAATCAAATTGTATAGATTAATAAAAAGAAAACAAAACCATTCAACAGAAAATTGTTGACTGCTGGATCAGGACACAAACACTGACCTTGAAAAAGCCATTCAACTTTCAAGTTGAAAAACAAAATCAAGGGGTGGGGGGTGGGGTTGAGTCTGGTAGCTAAAATGGCATACAAATTTAAACTACAGTGAAACCCGTTTAGTACGAATTCCAGGGGAGAGGGCCAATTTACTCGTTGTAAGCATTGCTCGTTCAAACCATTTGATCGATTTTGGCAACCCTGACGAACCTATCAATCGCTCCTCGCATCTACTGTGATGTGCATGCTGGTAAAGTGTGAAAAAGACAGAAAAACGGAAACAACACACTTACCCAACAAAGCATGGTTGTAAGCCCAGTATCCTGTATCCATAGGGTTTTTAATGCCGATTACAAACACTTTAAAACAGTTTATTAACATCTGAAACATAAAATCCACACACGCTTTAAAAGAAAGTTAAAATTTCCCGGAAGTCACAAGATCAGTGCGCAAAGAGTGAGTCCAGTGTCGTCTGCTTGCGCTGCAGACACCCAAGTTGTTTCTTGGTTATCAACTGTCCGACACTGGTGACCATATCGATGGCCTTGTTGACTTCTTCATGGCCCAATGGGTCACACTGATGGCTTTGAAGAAACATCTTCAGTGTTTCGGCAGCTTCTCTGGCTTCTTGGATTGACACACGCCTGGGGGGTTCCGTATCGTCTTCACTGTCGCTGTCCAGTGTGTTTTTGAAACCTTGGACGTGATTGGTTGTTTGCTTCGCCAGTTCTGTGTGAGTCAAAAAACCCGTCGTCTGCAACTGCTCGTCAACTGTCACATATTCTTCAAAATTGTCTTGAAATCCCTGATTTCGGAACTCTTTGGTCACACTTGACGACGTTTCTTTTTCTCCCATCACGTCCTGGCTACATGTAGGCCTATCACTATCAGGAAGCCGAAATCCAGCGTGACGAAAACAGTTGTTGATGGTTTCCTGTGTCACGGCTCCCCAGGCTGTTCGCATCATGTGTAGGCTCTCTAGGACGTTGATCGGCTGGGAATCTTGATCTTGAGCCATGGACAACAGAAGTCTGTGAACCATCAACTGTCGATAGTATAGTTTGAAGCTGCTGATGATACCCTGATCCATGGGTTGAAGAACGCTTGTTGTGTTTGCTGGCAAGAAAATCAACTCGATTGCTTTCAAGTTTTTGATGCGTGGGTGGGCGGGACAGTTGTCAACAAGCATTGCTATCTTTCGTTTCTGTCTGTTGATTTTTGCGTCCAGCTGTCTTATCCACTCTTCAAAGATTTCTGACTTCATCCAAGCTCTTTTGTTGTGCCGATACTCCACGGGCAATCTGCTCACACCTTTAAAGCACCGCGGTTTCGCAAACTTGCCTATCACCAACAGAGGCAGTTTGTCGCTGCCATCCATGTTGGCAGCCACAAGAACGGACAAACGATCCTTGGCTTTCTTTCCCCCAGAACAATTTTCTGATTTCAGAACTAATGTTTTCTGAGGCAAGCACCGGTAGAAAAGTCCCGTCTCATCAGCGTTGTAGATATCCGCTGGACTGTAGTTTTCCAACAGTTTTGGCAAGTTCGTTTCCAACCACGAGTCTGTAATGGCAGTGTCAACAGATTTCGATTCACCACAGATCGATTTGCAGGTTATTCCCTTTCGTTTCTTGAATCGATCGAGCCAGCCATTCGATGGTACAAAGTCATCCATTCCCAATTCGGTGGCAAGTTGTTGGGCCTGGGTCATCAATATCGGCCCACTAATGGGAACATCCATCGCTCTTGCTTGCTTGAACCAAGCAAACAATGCCTCGTCCAGTTTTTCTCCGCCAACTTGCTGTGAGCAACGCATTCTTTTCCGTTTGGGGTCAAAATCCACGCTTCCGATTTTATTTGTTCTTCAGAACTGTCGCGACTGTAGATGAAACCAATCCATACTTTCGGCAAACATCACACTGACGAAGACCACTGTCAACATCAGCAAGGATTTGTCTCTTTTGATCGATGGTCAATTGTTCCCTTTTTCTTTTTCGGTTTTCCATCGCGATCATGATGATGATTGCAAGTTACATGTACATTTGAAACGCTTTCCCGGTTAGTGTGTTATGAAGTGTGTTCATTCGATGCTCAGTTTGGCCCCCTAGCCGAGGTCAAGAGTCAAACAGAATATGTCGGCCAATCAGAATGCCGCTTACATATCGAGGGGTCAGTCAAGATGGCGATGTTGTTGTCAGTGTGTTCTCGTTCTAGCCAGGTAGTTGTGCAAGAAAGCTTGACTTTGGGATGGCGGTGTGGTTGCAAGTGCGTTCTCGTTCTAACCATGTAGTTTTTGCATAAAAACTTGACTTTGGGAGTCAATAAATTGTACGTTATATGCAAGTTGCTCGTTGTAGCGAGCTCGTTGTATGCAGAATTATTTAACAAGGAAAAAGAAGGCTTGTGGTCGGGAATTTTGAAACCACTCGTTAAACACGGGCTCTCGTTTAAACCGTACTCGTACTAAATGGGTTTCACTGTATATGAAAACGTGCAACAGTTATCAATGTTAATCAACTACATAAATTGACCTGATCAGTTCATTCTTATGTATAAGTGTGGGTGTCTCTGCACTTGAAACTCCTATCTGATGTTCTGGATTTCAATTTCTTCAAAATTTCAATTTTCAATAGGTGGTGAGAGCTAATGCACAAAGTGTACCTCTAGAATTTTAAACATTCCCAATATGAAAAATGCTCTAGCATAAATGATGCTTAAAATTATAGTGCATGCTTTAAGAAAGCCGAGTCTTAGGCAGAAATGTACGTTTTAGTGATGCTTAGCCTGAAATCCAGTACATCATGCTTAGCTTTGTTCTGACTCAGAGTCAATGAAAAGAAAAAAGGACAAACATAGATACTTGGGAAATGTTGGGCCAGCTTACTGCTGGCCTTTGTCAACCCATACTGAGCTGGGTATCTTGGAGTTGGGGCTGTTGTTTTTGCCTCCTGAATTGTTGTCAGAGCTGGCTTGATTGAAGTTCAGTATGCTGTTGTAGATGGGGAGTAAATCATAGCCAAAGTTGTGGTTCAGTGAGTGGCCAACGTTCTGGCCACTGAACCACAAATCACTAAAAGAAACGTAAAAGAGACCAGTGAAATAAAAAGAAATGAGACCCAGCTTGAATAGACTTTGGCTATGAACTATCCCCCATCTACAACAGCATACTGAACTCCAATCAAGCCAGCTGACCAACTCAGGAGGTAAAAACAACAGCCTCAACTCTAAGATATCCAGATCGGTATGGGTTGTGAAAGGCCAGCAGTAAGCTGGCCCAACATTTCCCAAGTATGTATTTGTTATCCTTTTTTATTTTGACTGACTCAAGCATGATGTACCGGATTTCAGGTCAAATGTCACTAAAATATAAATTTCCACCCAAGACAGGCCAGCAGTAATCTGGCCGAAAATGTCCAAAGTGTGTATTTTTCTTTATTGTTTCTTTTCATTGACTCTGAGTCAGAACAAAACTAAGCATGAACACACCAGAGTTGGAAAGTGTTTTCACTCAAATCCAGTACATCAGATAGGAGACTGAGCAAGAACTACAAGTATGAACATACCTTGAGTAAGAAAATATTTTCTCTCAAACACTCAAAATGTTAACATTTCTTGCTCATTGTTCTCAAACAAAAACAGCAAGCAATGACCTGGTTGAGATGGTCCAGCATTTTGCATTTGCACCATGGTGTTGACGCTCTGGGGTTTCAGTCCCAGTGATTCATAGGCCCGTCGCATTGTGGCATCCGTCACGTTGGAAACATTAGCACCCTGGTTGGGCCCTGAAGGCACTGCGGGGTTTGGCGGCATGGTAGGACCTGCATGCAGAACTACCATTTTACGCACAATTTTTGTAATATAATTGTTTAAAAAGTCATATTGGTAAAGATGTGCCCCCCCCCCTCTTACATTTCTCAACTATCCCCACATTTTCACACCTGCCTTTCTTACCAAAAATTAAGCTGTATCTTATCAACTTTTTGAGCTAATTATCTTTGTTGAATAATTAATTGCAGACATGATAAAAGCCATTATCTATATATATCTGTACACACTGACACAACAGCCGCGGAGCATTTGTCACAGTCCTGGTTCATTGCGTTTTTTCCGTCTTGCCTTTATCTTCTATTATTATTGAATGCATGTGTTTAATTATGTAAATGGATGAAAATTAGTGTTAAATATAGCAAACGATAGAGGATGAAGTACCCAATCTGCAGTAAGAAAGGCAAGACTGAAAAAATGGAAAGAACCAAGAAATGGAGGAGGGGGGGGGGGGAGGGCACATCCTTACCTTTACCGTCATATTTTTCCCATTATATAAGACAAATAAACATGCAGTCCTTCGAAGTCAGATAAAAGTTTATCAGCACACAAAAAAGCCCTTTAAGAGCTTTAGCTATATCACACAGCTCAAATGCAACAAGTTCAGAAAAGAAAGAAAACAGAAAGCAAGAATTAAGGAAAAAAACTAACAGATTTCTTACCAGTCTTTGTGCGATCAGACGCATGCTTCAACGGCAAACACACAGGGCAGTCTGACCTCGTGCAGTTTTTCCAGTGAGTGATGATCTGCCTTGAGGACGCACAATGGGCCACTGTACATAACAGAACAGCTTCCATGCTTAACCATATTTCCCTGTAGCCTATACAGTACACACATACACTTTTTCTTTTTAACCCTTCCACCGCCAATGTCGCATTTAAGCACCACAATGATTTAACACCCATGTCACGAAAAGGCCTCAAACCAGGGTCTGTTATCCAAAGAACCTATTTTCATAATTTTGGGAGGTAAGGATAGGCCTTATGCTATACAAGCCATAGAGGAATCCCCACTTATGCAGACTTTGTTTCTCATCCCAGGTAAGTTTAATGGACATTTTTTGCTGAAAAATGGCTGGCGGCGAAAGGGTTAAAACATGATCCACCCAAAGCATGCAAAATCTAAAGAAAACTCAGATGAACTTGTGTATTTTCTAAGCACCCAATGAGCACGAAAAGCCAAAGCTATTCAATGCAGACAGGTGCACAAGACAAAACAAGTGAAGAACAGAACAGTTCGATTCAAACATAAATGTGACCACATATGTGCAAAACATAAATACATGGAGAACACTTTTACAAATTCCAAAAAACAAACAAGAAATGCCAAACAAGTTTTTATACACAAATTTTAAATGTTTCATGATTCGATCCAATAAATACAATTTTGAATGTAGCATCAATAATCTCTATCGGTCTACGCAACCATTGTTGCCATCAGAAAAGTGATACATTTTCAGTCAAACACTTATGATCTGCCTACTAATGTATGGGCACTGGCTCTCGTTGACAATCAGACAACTGCCAACCTATCACCATCTGCCAGAAGGTCAAATCGCAGCCAACCCAATGCTGACTATAACTCGAAACTTGAAGACCTAGCAATCAATGGCAACTGAAATTCCATCAGATATCGGCCAATCAATTTAAGCCACCAATGTGATCAAGGTCTAAATACCAAACTACTTAACACTGCTGCCACTGGTGAGAATCGGCAAACCAACCATCCCAGACTTCTGTCCAGCCTGAAGGTTCAGCCAAACACATCACCAAGGCATGAAGGTGTGAAATGTTTCCTTCATTTGTTCGTGCAATTAGATAAAATATGAGAAAGTTTTCACAACTGAAAACTGTGTAGAAGAAACTTGCAAGTAAACTTTGTGGGCATCATCTCCATTTTAGGAAAAAATATTAGGTTACTGGACTGTAGAATACATAAAATTGTTAGTGCAAAAACATTCTTGGTTAATTGTTTCTAAATTTCAGTCTATGTGTTCATAAATGTGGGAATTAATTTCCATGTTTGTCCTTTGTGGCTGTCTTTGTATTAACTGTTCTATTCTGTTTGCTAAACCTTTTTTTCATCCTGCTGATTTGTAATTCTAATTTCACTTCTATTTGCCCATCGTTTATGACCAACAATTAAGAGTACTTTTAATTCTTGTCTTCTTCTAATCCTCACCACCCACCCCCTCACTCTTAATGACACAAAAGAGCCAAATTTAAGCATAACTGGATGGAATCGTGCACAACCTCAACCAAAACATACCTTCACATGTTGTTGTTTTGTTGTTTTCGTTCCCCAGCTTAAACGCTCTGGGGGCACACCCAGTGCAGACCTGTTTACCCTTATAATGAAAAACCCAGAATTTGCCACAAAAAACCCCGGAATTTGAGAACAAAAACCGGAATTCACATGATCTGTACACGACTCGCGATAAAGCGGTTTCTTCTTCTTTCTGCGAACATCGGCGTCGATTTTCAATATTGTGATGATTTCTTGGCTCAATTTCGCCAGAAAAGTTTTATTAGTAAATTCAGTCACTAATTCTTAGTAAATTTTAGTATAAAACAAGCTGGAAAAAGCAAAATACCTGGAAATGTCCACGATCGGACAGAGAAAAATCACTCAGCCGCGGATCGGCGGATGCTAAGTTGCAACTCGGCGCCATCGCGATCAATTTTCACTTCATTTTCCGTTGAAAACTTCAAAATTATCACATCATCGTATTTTCCAATGATAATATAATCTAAATTGACTCATTTCAAGCCCTAATTACAGTCTCTACCATTAAAAAACTGCCTGGAAAGCTCTTCGAATCGACAGTAAAAGTCTGACCGCCATTTGCTCAGTCCCGAAATAGATCGACCAAAATAAAAACATTATTTCACCCCTTTAACCAATGAAAATGCAGCATTTAATGCATGTGACGTCAAGCACAACCCCTTTTCTGATGACGTAGTGTGTTAGGTACACGTTTCGGTCAACCCTTGCGTCTTTTACTACGAACGGAAACAAATAATAGACGGTTTTTCGAAATCCGGAATTTTCAGCGTTCGTCCGGAATTTACTATTTCACCCGGAATTTTAGCAAATTTCCGGAATGGTAAACAGGTCTGCCAGTGCCATGTGAACATTTCGCATGGCCTTGGGTGGGAAGATTACGTGTATGGCTGCTTTTAAAGGGCCGCCACATGGGCGGCCATACTCCATCTTCAGGGGACATACCTTCACATGATTTCCCTTTGGTGCAGGTAGTCATGTGGTTCAGGACATTCTTCATGGTACGGCAGTACGGCAATCCACAGGCTTGCTCGCCGTTGGCCTGTTCACGCCTCTGACACTTGTGAGCATGCAGCAGAAGCACCAGTTGCTGCTGAATCAGCTTGCTCTTGTCTGGATCAGCAGTGGCCTGGCGTGGGCCTGGCGCTCCAGGCAGAGGCTGTGGCGGCTTCACACACACACAATCATAGTCAATTTACATTCAACGTTCATTTACATTATACTACATCATCAATGTTATTCTTTTGCATCCCCATAGACCTTCAGTTTACCTCTGGAAAAAAGTGTTTTTAAAAGCTAATAATTTCAGTTATAAGTTAAGGATCCCTTCATTTAATCAATTTTCTATGGAATGATTTCAAAACAAATAATTAAGACTTTCTGACTGGGGTTCTGATTGAGGAGATGGCAGATCCCTGCCCCTCCCCTTTTTTGTATCACTGTTAACGTATTTCGTGTGGTTAATAGTCCTTGTCCTTGCTGTCTTATTTCGCCTTCGCCGCATGAAGATAATAATAAACGAATAATACATACGAAAAAAAAAGCATTGTGTTATTGTAAGTACAGGTGAATGAGGACATCATTATCATTGTAGCATTGTGTTATTGGGAGTAAAGGTGAATGAAGACATCGTAAATTTAAAAAAAGAAGAAAGATTTTAATTTGCATGCAATCCATATCAAAAATCTCAAATTTACATTTTGTTTTATTAGTTTAACAGCATAGATACTACTAGTGTACAGCTCTCCAGTCTGCAGGACTATCAGCAACATGATTCTATTTAACACAAGAGCCTTTGAATTTACAGAGGGTTTCTTCAACAACCAAATCCTAAAAATGAACAATGTTTACAAGCATGGTCTGGATAAGAACTTTAATATATGACAGACAGACTTGTAAGTAAACTCACTTTTCCCAGTTGTGCCTGATTTTGAGGGACGCTCATCACATGGGTCATGTTCTGGTGGCCAGGCATCTGAGGTATCTGGGCGTTGCCAATCATGTTGTTCTGGCCAATGGAAAGGGCTGGAGCGTTGCCCATAGTGGTGGGAGCCATGCCACGCACTTGGGCCATACCTGGTGGGAAACCAGGACCATTCAACATTTGATTGTGGTGAGGCTGCTGCAGCCCCATAGCTGGTGGCATATTTGGCAAATTCCCCATCAGCTGATTGGGGCCCATAGGTGGTTTCATGTTCATACTGTTCATGATGGTGCCACCTGCTAAAGTAGTGGCCATGGAATAGTTTATGTTCTGAAGTCCATCACCAGCTCCAATCATATGCGAAGAGGTGGCAGTGGCTGATTTATTCATAGAGACGGTGTGGGAAGAGGGTGCTAAACTGTTGGGTAAAGGATTTTTCACTGTGTTTACATTCAGCCCAGCAGAAGCGATGGATCCAACAGTTGCAGATGAATGACTGGCAACACTGGCCATAGCGCTGATAGATGTTGACAGACTGTGCTGGGGGGCTGGAGTGGATCGAGCCAACAGTGCCTGAAGTGATGCATTGTCGTGATGGACTGGAGGAGTCTGAAGGTCTGAGCAGTTGTTTTGCTGCCCATCATATCCTTGCATCAAGTCATCGGGCAGGTCATTTGCAAATTCCCCCAAAGATCCAAAATTGAAATCTGAAAAAGAAGTCAAATGGCAAAGTAAAAATTAAGTATGTCAACTGTGTCAGAATTTAAAATCTGTATATATACATGGGTGCAACTACACAAAATGGAAAAACCTGAATGGCTGGGGTCTAGGGGTAATGTCCCCCTGCAGCTAAAAAAAAAAAGATTTATGAAGGTAATTTAGTTTGCTTTTTCCACAATATATACAAATGCTTATTCTAAAGTGTTTGAACAATACAGTAGACACACAAAGATCTTGTTTGACAAATTTTAAAAAAAGGAACTTCCTTTTCTGGTAAAATTCAAAAACAGGAAATCCTTGTATACCAGGAAAAGTTGCAGCCATGTCTATACCAACATGCTCATCTTAATTCGTCTCTGCATAAGTTGCAGTAAATAAATAATTGGTCAATAGAAATTTGAACTACAGAGAATGTGGTCATTGAAGATTTCAACTCATGCTTTTTGGCCATGTTGAACCTTAGAATTAAGTTATCAACACTGCTGGCACGAGTGGCAGCATTATTTCCAGGCAACACTTGCAAATCTCAGGTTCGTGTCTGGCTTGGTCCAATGTTGTGTCCTTTGGAAAGACACTTTTCTCTTATTTTCTCACTCCATCCGGGTACCTGGCTTTAATTGGGGAAAGTCCTTACGATAAGACTAAGTTAAAACCAACGTCCCTTGTGCAGATCCATACCCTGATTTCACATTTTAGGAACAAACACCTTACAAGTCCAGAAAACATACATTATTTTCAGGAGCATGGCAAAACTATGTAACTTAATTTTTGGCCCATTAGGCAATACTTTTTTTTAACCCAACTTTGACCCGTGTGCCCATTCCGTACTGGAAAGAAAAATAAAATAGGCAAATACCAAAGATAAACAACCTTGGCTTCTGTACTTAAACTTGAAGCAGACGAACTTTGACAGTTTCAATTCAGTCAGAATCTTTTCTCAAACTAAACTTATAAGGCTGAATACCAAAAAAATGACATAAATTGCCAATTCAAAAGAATTCAGTTTAAATTGTTACGAAGCCTGCTAAGTCAAACCTTTATATAATTAACTGTTTGGGGCAATCATATATCCACATTCGATTAGTTACGGTACTTTAAGGACTATAACTATAAGGCGTACTTTTTTCTCAGACTGAGACCCCTGCGCTTTATAATGTGACTGATAATATAGTCCGAAAAATGAAGAACAAAATCTGAATTTTGTGTCATTCAAATTTGGGAGGTGCGCCTTATAGTGGGGATACCGGGGGATCCTTCAGCATATAGTTCCACCACCTTCTGATAGTTCTGTGCTTGTAAGTTCTAATCTATCACTTTGACTGCTTTATGACTGGAGCAGGGCATGTGCAGGATAAGCACAAATCTGAACCAGTCAAAATATAACACATTTCACATTCTACCAACATGATTCTTTTGAAGCCCTGGCTGTAGTAAATATATCATGTGCCCTCTGATCTAATTGGCGGCTTCGCCAATCAACTTTATGAAGAGCATCCTATAGTATCTGCCAATTGTGATTATAATGTGAATCTGGACATTTGAGGTCGTCTAAATCGGTGCATCTAAACACAGAATGGTGCCAAATAATGCTGAATACAGAATAGTGCCGAATAATGCAGAATGCCAAATGGTCAAGACACTGAGTGGTAAGGCTGAATTGTGAAAGCATTACACAGATTACCAAGATTATTTTAAAAAGGCACTAATTACATCGTAACATTACCAACACACTTATGGTTGCTTCCGTAATGTTGAACAGCGCATCTTGACGGTTATCAGTCAAATCGTCAATTTTGTCAGGGAAGGGGAGAGCACTACATAGGTGCTCCTGGGAAATTTCAAAAATCCTGCAAGGGGGCGGCCCAGGAGGAGTGCAGGGGCAGTGCACACACACACACATTTACTGCTATTTTTTCACCCCTCTAGACTAGTAGTACAAGTGCTACATTCCTTTGAGTGAGTGAAAATTTGTTTAATGTCCTCCGGCCTGGAACAGGCACATATAGGACATTAATAACCAGTGTTCCCCATGCTTCCAAATTTTTAAGGGTCATCATGACCTTTTGCCCCCAAATTTTAAGGGTCATTTGAAAATTTTTGAGGATCAAAATAAAATCCATAATAAATGGACAATATGCTCTAAAATAAAGACATGAAGCCAGTCAAATTCTTCACACCAACTGGACTTGAATTTGCGAGTTACTTCCTTCTTTTCATCACTACTGAAAGTTGAAGTAGAACTTGAAGGGCCTGGAACTGGTTCGAGGGTTGTTGTCAACTCACTTAAAACTTCAGTGTTTGGAAAAACTTCGCGTCGAAGTTTTCGCAATCCAGCGAAGCAGCGCCATTTTTTTGCTTCCAAGAAACGCAGCTAGGCTAGGCAGCAGTGCACGTGCAAGCAGCATGGGTGGCGAGAAACAAAGGGAAATTACTCTGTGGTTCAGGATAGTTTTTGTCGTCTGCTTCAAGCATGGTATAGTAGTGAAAGAATAGGCCCAGTATATTTGGTTGATCGCTTCCCGCAAGCTGAAATGGCTTCGACATTCTGATCGCGGCGAACACGTTTGAGGAAACAATCGGCTGAGAGAAAAACTGTACATCACAATGACGTATTGACTGAAAAATGTATACGTCAAACTTGAAACTTTGCACGTAATTTACGTACAGATCTGCGTAATCGGGAACACTGATAACTATAAAGATATGATCCTGGATCCAGGAAGTACTGCAATACCAGGAAAGTCCCGAAGTTTTTTTAATAATAATCAAGATAGTTATTAATATGCTATAATACTTTGAATATAGCAAATGCGAAATATAAATATGCAGGCGTGATAATGTGTGTGTGTGTAAGAAAATCGCTTCTTTGTTTCTCAAATTCTCATAGATAATCCGGCAACGCCGGCTCTAGGCAATTTAAAAATCCTGCAATGGGCAACTTAGGACGATAATTTGACCGCCAGGGGGCAGTCAAACCGGTAGGGGCTTAGGGCGTGATATTCTTAGTTGGGCGTAGTGAGAGAGAGAGAGAGAGAGAGGCTCTCTCTCTCTCTAAATTATCGTCCTAAGTTGGCCATTCAGGACATCCTGAAAGAAGCATCCATGGCACTAGTGCTGAGCGGACATGGTCATCCGATTTCGCTAAATTATTTATTAGTTTTGCTATATTTCTGTGGTTAAAGAACTTGTCTATAGATTAACTCACTCGGGACAAATGAGCCAAATCTAGCTCATGGCTTGCTTAACCGTTTAGGACGAATAAGCCGGAACCGGAACATAAGCGTTTTCAAGAGGTTTTGATTTCTGGTGTGTAACCAGCTTTCATGCGCGATGTCATAGCCTACTTTCAGTTTGCTTTGACCTTGCCTCACTTGAAATCAACCAATGATTGCAGACTTTACATTCATGTTTGGCTGTAGGGGGGGGGGGGGGGGGGGGGGGGGGGGGGGGGGGGGGGGGGGGGGGGGGGGGGGGGGGGGGTGCAAAATTGGCATGTGACATTTTCTTTCTTTCTATGTGTTAGCTGTCTTAGATAATAGGAGACAAACAACGAAGGTATGGAATCTGAAATTCTACGATCATTTAGTGCATGGTGTTGCAAATCTCTTCTGAAAATATTGATGCCTAACTCTTCATAACTTGGTTTTGGTGATTGTTTTTCGAACCTAGTCAAATGCCCAGTCCCCACAGAACAAGGAGAAATAATTCAGCCAGTCCTGAGTGAGTCAATATTCTCAGCAAAAACTTAAGAAGTTGGACTAAAAAAAAAGGCCAACTCACGAGTTAACTTGCAACAGTGTTCACCATTCGGCCCGCACCATTTGATGTTTTGATCATTCAGTATTTTCACAATTCAGCACCATTTTAATGCACAGTCTTGATCTTGATGGGTCGACGCTGGCAGAATCCAACTTGGATATAAATGCCAGCCTAGTATCGTCTTTATTAAATACAAAATTTACAGTGGAATTCGGTACAATTACTTCACCATTCGGACAAAATATTTGGTGTTTTGATCAAGATCAGTATTCACTATTTGGCACCATTTGGCATTATTCTATGTTTAGACAGACCCGTCTAAGAGTAAGACTAAATGAGTAAATCCCACACCTGCAAAGTATTCTTGCATGCACTCTGCAACAGATTCTGGCTCAGGGTCAGACAAAACAGTTCAATGAAGTACAATGTGAACAAGACTTTCCAATAAAGACAATTAAAAAAAATCCAACAATTATAATTTACATAATGAGCAAGTTCTGCAATATACTTAGAGAACAGCAGATCGTCATTCTACGGGCATTTTAATTACATGTTTATGACAATAATGACAACTCATCGACTTTACAAAACGTACATATAACAACGAGCAAGAAATAAACATGATGGGGTTAGAAGAAAAATGTGCCTACCCGAGTTGTCGCCAGCACTCAAAGACGGCGATTCGCCGATTTTTTGTCGTTTGGCTGGGGGCCCGTTTACAAGCTGATCCGCCATGTTTACGTTAGAGTTCCAGCAAACTGAACGCCCATGTACAAGAGTTCAATAACAGTTATGTTCAAGTTATAAAGAGATGCGAATACAAAAACCATAAGATCGTCTTGCCGTCGACTGTTTCCATTTTGCTCGACGTCTCGCAGGCAAGATGCATCAATCATCCGGGGATTTCAAGGCTCGGGGTACTCATTTTCAATGAGCAAAACGAAGCCGTGGATGGTAGATTTTGTTTTCAACTGAATTGCTCTTCCCGGAATCCGATGTATGAACTCTTGCTAATCTCACTGTTACCTTTAAACCATTACTAGTCAACTTGCAGAAAGGATTTTTCACAAAATAATTCTGAAATATGAAATCAGGACATAAATTTCACCAAAATTAACATCTCCGATCTAATAAAGATGGCGGCGATGTTGTCTTCACTCCTTCGGCTGGTCAGTCGTTCCGAGTGCTCCCGAGTGAGGTTAATTTTATAGAAATCATACATATTCATGATAAGTTTGGTCACATGGTACGTAACAAGCTATTTCATTGGTCCAATGGCTTTAAGGTAGAGCACTTTCCGCCAGATTCCGAAAACGATCGGACAACCCCGATGTAGAATTATGGGTAGGCTTTCCGACCCAGTTTGGGTTTGGAAAAAATATGAAGTCGAATAAAACCAATGTAAACTTGTTTATTTTTCTTCCCAAAGCTGAAATTATAATTTCTAATGAGTTACCATCCGCTTTCTTCTTAAAGAAGCAATTGTTAAAGAAAAGTTATTCACTTTGAAACAGTGATTACCTTTGTTTTAAAAAAGTGAAACAAAAGTAAAGAAACAATTAAAAAAACCGTCTATATCTGTTGTACATACATGCACCCTCTGCCAAGGGTGCTGTTTTCTCCCCCCTTGTTGTTTGTCTAACAAAAATGAAAGGAACGCTTTTCCTAAACACCTTTTCTCAAATATAAAGAAAAGTTTTCAAAGAGGTAGACTAGTAGGGGCGTGGAGGATGGCATATTAGGCCTAATCCTGGAACCTCAACGGTATAGTGCCAATGAATCAAAGTGTTGATCAGTGGGCATGCACTCATCTGGAAGAAGAAAATAAGAATCCAGCTGACTCAAAGAGATTTTAGTTTTATAGAAGAATTTAAACATAAAAACTCGGAGCAAATAAAAATAAGCTTTCTTTGTAGCTTTCACATCATATCATATCAATTCAGGCACTATATTTTAGCCTTTTCCCCTCTAGAATGTCTTTCACGAATTTTGTTGTATCGGTAAAACCGATGAGTAGGGGAAGACGGGGTAAAAAGCGCATGGGCGGGTAAGAAGCCCACCCCAATTATCTCATGAAATGAAGCAAATTTCAGTCTCATGTTGCCCATGAGACGAGCGTTAATGTCTAGCATTCGTCTCATGGGCAAATTTGACTGAAATTTTCTTTATTTCATGAGATAATTGGGGTGGGCTTCTTACCCGCCCATGCGCTTTTTACCCCGTCTTCCCCTACTTAGGCAGATGTGTAGTTGTGTTTTTAAATTATAATTCTTGAGCTCTGTCTAAGTTAACAGATAACTAATTTTTCTGGAAGTGTTATTGAATTTTTGAACGCATTTAATGGCTTCAGAAGCTTTCAGATTTTAGTTTGTCTTTGACAAACAAAACGACTGACCCTGGGGGGGGGGGGGAGAGAGAGAGAGAGAGAGAGAGAGAGAGAGAGAGAGAGAGAGAGAGAGAGAGAGAGAGAGAGAGAGAGAGAGAGAGAGAGAGAGAGAGAGAGAGGGTTTTGTAATACAAGTTGGCACAGTCGAATTGAAAAAATGTGTTTTACGTCCTCTCGGTCTGGAACAGACACATATGGGACATTTGTAGATACAAAGATGGTGGGAACAATACTGGAGGCCATGCCCGGAGGCAGTGCAACACCAGTAAAGTCCCGATTTTTTAACAATGCAGATAGGTGTAGCAGTAACCACGCCTCGGTTAAACCTCATCGGCTATGGTACCGCCACGTATAATAATATATAAGTAAGTCATGTTAATATTTTAATTTTATAAAATCATGGTCTTTGGGTGTGGAAAACAACCCAGACCAAATTATGGCTGTTTTCACCTTTGATATATCTGTCTATTTGTTTGATCACGGCTCAACATGAAAACTATATGCTGAATGCATGTTGTTGGTTTAAAATTTTTTTATTATTAAACACAATAAGTAAGCCTATTTCTTTCTTTGAAGTAATCAGAATAATCGCTGACCGGCGAATAAGAAATAAATTATTAGTCACTTTTGTCATCTAACACCACAAAATTATGAACAGATTTTGTTTTGAATAAACGGACCACCTGCAGAATTACTTCTTCAGATCAGCGTAGATGATAGTCTATACTTGTGGCGGTACGGCATAGCCGATGAGGTTTAACCGAGGCGTGGTTACTGCTACACATATCCGTATTGATTTAAACAAATCGGGACTTTACTGGTGTTGCACTGCCTCCGGGCATTGCCTCCAGTATTGTTCCCACCATCTTTGTATCATAGTTTAATGATGCCCCACATCAGTGGTCGAAAGATCGCAGAGGACGTAAAATCCTATTTCATCAATTATTTTCTTTCATTGTTTGGCCCTATCAGCGATTTCCATCCCTATACAAGATTTTCTTCTCTTGTTTTTTTCTCCACTTTCTTGCCACAGTTACATAAGTGGCAGGATTGTTTAAAACAGTAAACACATAGTCTACTGAGCCCCAGAAACCCGAGTCGGATGCTACAAACAAATCATAAAGGGGAAGGTGGGACAGGTACAGGTTCAAGAGGCAAATAAGTAAGGCCAGCTAAATAAGATTTGAAAGGGGCACCCTGCTTTTTTGAAGAAACACGTAGATATCACCAGGACAACACCCTTTACAGAGATCGCAACACTCACTTTGCTCTGGTTTCCTAGAAATCAAACCGTCAAATCGGCGATTCCTCCTTGGCGGAGGTGCTGGAAGTCAAATTCTTTCAGTGATCTTTTCTAATGGCCGCCTGAGTCACTTAGACCAAATCACGAAATCACCACAATACAAACCTTTTTATTTACAGTCTTCCAAAAGGAGTTTCGCTAACAACAAAGGAAATGATTATGAGTTTAGCATCCTGTTAGGCATTGTTTCTTAAGGACAGTCATGAAGACGAAGTCTTCTCGGTGAGGTGGTGATGATCTGATGATGGAGTTGATGATGGGACAGGAGTTCTTGACGTAGCAGACGTCGTCGTCGATGATTCCGGCACTACGTTGCACACTCCTTACAGACGAGGATGCACCTCCGGTTACTAGAACATTCGGACTGAATCCGAGTCGAAGAATATCTTGTCCTGGTGCTGAAGTCAGCATCCATGTAGGTTCTTGATCTTGATGCTGGTGTTGGCATCTATTAGGCGGTAGGAGACTTGAGCATTGTGAGACAAGCCGAAGGTTGTCCAGGTGCTCCTGTAGTCCGCTTGTCTTGTATCGTTGGTGTTGCTTGAGCAGTCTTCTCCCACAAAGGCTGTCTTTAGGGCCACCGGGCGATCTGCTTCCTATGTCTCCTGTCAGTCTGCGACAACACCAGCTTCCGGTACGAAGCTGGTGTTGTCGCAGACTGACAGGAGACATACAGGCGAAGTCGAGTCGTCTCTGCAGGCGGGCGTGGTCTTTCAAGAGGGGTCCCCTTCCCAACAGTGGATGGCGCTGCGCTGAAGTCAAACACCCCAGAGGATGAGTCCGTGCCTCTCATCCCCTGGGCAACAGCACAGCCAAATCCCACTGCTGGGTGCCGGCGGATCATTGACGAACTGAGTTAAATCATCAGAGATGATCCAAGTTGCTGCATGTCGTCCTGTCAGCCTGCAAGTCCCTCAACTCCCATCTGGTGTGGGAGGAGTTCCTGTGTCGCCCTTCCCACCGGCTGCCACCCAGTAGGACGTGATAGCAATCTGCCACCTTGCTTCAGAACATGGATGCTATAATGTAGTGTCCATGTGTCGGAATCATCACATAATGAGAGAGTCAGTATAGTCGACCCTCTCACCAAGGACCCCCAGTTGAGAATGACAAAGGAAATAGCTCCAATGTCATTTTATTTACTGCACTACAAAGAAGAAAAAGCTTCAACCACTCGAGTGGCCTCCACCCACCCTCTCCAAAATGGCTTCTCCCTTCGGCAACTCCACCAAGGAGGAATCGCCGTTTTCAGTGACGGTTTGATTTCTTGGAAGCCAGAACAAAGTGAGTGTCCCGATCCTTGAAAAGGCTGTCCTTCTGGTGATCTCGACGTGTTTCTTGCTAACATTCATCCGTCAGGGTGTCTTTAAATCTGATTGTATTTTTTTTTCACTCGTATAATATTGTTTCTACACTTGAATTGTTTTGTTAATGTTCAAAACAAATGCTAGAATGACTAATAGCTACTACATTATAGTACTAAAGTAACGCACGCACGCACGCAGACACACACACACACACACACACACACACACACACACACACACACACACACACACACACACACACACCGGTTGCATAATGTCTTATTTTATGATAAAACGAATTTAATAACAGTTTTTCTCAGCAAAAATATGGGCTCACCTCGGAGCTTTCGGGGGCGTACGTCACGCTGATCGTGAGTACAGCTCAAGGCTACACCCACGGCGCATGACTGAACCAGGGAAGAATAAGCCGCGGGTAAGGTGTGTCTCCCACGACCGGTCCCGGTTGAGTGTGGGCTTGGCGGCCGCGATGTAGGCTTAGATGGTCTCCTTCACCCCTCTCTGGAACCATCTGCTGTCTCGGTCCAGCACAGAGATGTTGTCGGGTGAGAACCGGTGGTCGTAGTTGGCCATGTGGGATGCAACCGGTGACGAATCCCGTTTGTGCTCCATAACTCTCTTCATGAGGCTCCTTTCTGTCTCCACAATGTAGACCCCCTTATTTAATTGTCACAGTCTCCGCAATCAATGCGGTAGACGACTCCCGACTGGTCGAGCTTGTCGGTCTCGTCTTTGGGGGCAACAAGCTTGCTGCGGACGGAGTTGCAGGGCTTGCTGTGGGATACGACCCCAGTATTTCTGATCTTGCGGCTGAGAGCCTCTGTGATGTCCCGGACATAAGGGATGGCAACATGCCCGCGGCGAGGGGTCTGGCGCTGGTTAGAGGGGTGGGGAGTGATCTTTTTGCTCCCAGGTTGATTCCATGTCCACTTGGGGTACCCTGAGATGGAGAGCACTTCTTTCAGGTGGTATTGTTCCTGGTTCAGGGCTTCTGTTGTGGAGCAGATGGTCTTTGCTCGGTGTCTTAAGGTCCGGATAACCCCCAATTAGTGTCTTATTTTTATATTATTTATTCTTTGCAAGTACCCGTTGGGATGGGATGGGTTTCGGGGCAGCCGGGTAAGGGCAGTGACTCAGTTCAGTAAAACGGTTATAATTTCGTTTTTATGTTGTTGTCTTTCGTGGGATCATTTCAATTTACCTTTGTCCAGTTTTTCCACTTTACCTTTGTCCAGCTTTGTTTTAGTTGTGTGTTTTTTAGATGTTTGCATACATTTGAATATTCAATTTTGCTGACATCGCACAAAACCACCAGTGCCGTGGTGTGTTGGTCACATTTAAAGAAGACTATTCAAATAAATGTAACTATAGTCTAGTTTGCTTTCGTTTGCCGTGGGGTCTATATCAGCACAGGTCCTATGGCGCTAAAAACGATAAAGTTTTGTGTTTTTCTTCAGTTTCATTCAGTGTTTGCTCACCATTTGTTGTTGACCATACCTGCCCCATGGGGTGACCCATATCCTGCCTAGCATTGCGATAGGAAGGATCAATTGCAATCAGTACCTTGGTGGGTGGGTGTTTTTTTGTCCTTAAAGACCCACCACATCCATGAGTGAAAATCACGGGTTTCACGTGTTTCCCTCACTCGCTGGTAAGAAATCTTATTTTGACCAGGTGTGACTCCCATACAAAAGCCACCAAATTGAAAACGAGACAGAGACTTTGAAGAGCAGCCTCAATTTGAATCTGGGGAATGTGTATGTGGGTCACACCTACCCAGAAAAAACCCAAGGTACTTAATCTTGCTGGGTCAATGGGTCCTTAAAGCTTTGCTTGGAAATAGTTTTATATGCTGCCATTAATGTATGTGTGCTTGAGATCGAAAAGGAAACAAAATGACCATACCTGCACCCCCACCCCCAGGTCTATATTTATTTTTAGCCCACCGGAGAAGGACTTATTTATTTGGTATTTGGTATATTATGGTCACAGAGACTTGTCTATGTTGTTGTTGGCTTACCCTGGCTAAAAGACCACCTTAACAGCCGAAGCACTTGAACACTATGGTACAAGTGCATCAGTTATGGATGAGAACATTACGTGTGTGACCGTTTTTCACTGTTCCGGGTACTGGGTGCAGACAGTACACACGAAGTCCTATTGGGTGGCAGACAGTAGGAGAAAGGGCGACACAGTCTTCCTCCCTCACCATGGGCGTTGATGGACTTGCATGCGGACAGGTATGTTACCATCCCTTATGTCCGTGGCATCACAGAGGCTCTCAGCCGCAAGATCAGAAATACTGGGGTCGTAGCTCACAGCAAGCCCTGCAACTCCATCCACAGCAAGCTTGTTGCCCCCAAAGACGTCACCGGTTGCATCCCACATGGCCAACTACGACCACCGGTTCTCACCCGACAACATCTCTGTGCTGGACCGAGACAGCAGATGGTTCCAGAGAGGGGTGAAGGAAGCCATCTAAGCTTACATCGCGGCCGCCAAGCCCACACTCAACCAGGACCGGCCGTGGGAGACACACCTTGCCGCGGCTTATTCTTCCCTGGTTCAGTGCCTTTGTAACCGGATGGGAGCAACCCAAATTTTACAGACGCCTCTGTGACTATAAAGTATCCAATTCCAGGTGTTTCACGCTCATATGTCGGCCAGTGTGGTTGGATCTGCTCAGGCCTGGCGGGCTTTACAGTATCACAATGCATTTCTAGTCGACGTTTTTGTACTCACAGTTCTGTAGGAACACGAGTTATTTTTGCAATTGGAACGAGAACGCGCGCATGTGCATGTGCAGTGTTTGTGTGTGTGTGCGTGTGTCCAGTGTATGTGTCTCTTTATCCTATTACGTACAGAGCAGTGACTGTCTTGTTGCTCATGAACTACTGCACAGAATCACTTAAATTTTGCAGGAAGGTACCATGACGCTGATGTGTTGTAGAGTAAGTAAAACCGAGGGATGTCAACGTCACAAAGTAAGGCATCATGTCGTCCGCCACTTTCCCCACCTAATATCTTTGAACTGCTGCACAGAATCGCTTCAAATGTTGTAAGGTGGCATATTACCTAAAACTGACGCGTCTTCCTAATGAAATTTGTGAATGAGTACCGGGCTTTACTCAGGACAAAATGCAGTGATGGTTTAGTTTTCATTCTCAGTGATGAGTTTGTTTGTTGTTTTGCTTTTGTCTTTCCGTGAAATATCTTATGGACCATTGCACAGACTCTCACTAAAAACTTGTAGGGTGGTATGCTGCCTAAACCTGATGTGTTCAATGGAGTCATTATAATCTTGCTAACCTTGAACATCAATATATCTATGTTTCATCTTATTCATATATTTCACATCTTGGTAGGGTAGTTACAGTGCCAAAATTTGGTATATTGGTATATTAACCCTTTCGCTGCCAGCCATATTTTAGCCCAAAAATACCATTAAACTTAACGGGGTAAAGAAAAAAACTATCTGCAATATTTAGAAATCCTCTGTAACATGTATAACATTAGGCCTATCCTTACCTAGTACCTCCCAAAATTAAGAAAATAGGATCTTCAAATAACCGGCCCTGATTTGATGCCTTTTAGTGACATGGGTGTTAAACCACTGAGGTGCATAAATGCGACATTGGCAGTGAAAAGGTTAAGTGAGATGGACCACTGAGCAGCTATCACATTGTTCACCTTGACCATTGACTTTAAAACTTGAACATGTCACATTGTCTGAGCCATAGTTTTCTTATATTCACAGTTACAACATTTGGTTAAGTTGGTAATTCAAGGTGATACAGAATGCTAAATATTGATGAACTTGATATTCTTGACCTTTCACTTTGGGGCATATTATCATGGGTGCAACTCCCCACAATAAAAATCCCACTGAAAGGCAGGGGTCCAGGGACCTATGACCCTGGCAAGGGCACAGGGGCAGAGCCCCGTCGGACAATTCAGGGGGGGGGGGGGGGCAAGTTGAGAGAGAGATAACGAGATAGACAGACAGTTAAAACAATACACAGAGACAGTTTGAGTCTGATAAGCCTTGTGAAATTATTACATTGCCTTTGTAAACTTCCAAGATAGAACCACCAAGTTCAAAACACCCCAAATTGCTTGTGGTCAATTTTGTGTGTGTGTGTGTGTGGATAAATTACAAAAAAAACCTGAAGTTCAGTTTCTGGTAAAATACTGGTAAGATTAAAAATACTGAAATCAGTGTAAAAATGAAAGTAGCACCCATGTATTGTTGTTTCTTCCTTAGACTGCCCATGGAGTATCGTGTGAAACGCTTCTTAGATTTCTGTCACTATCTTTTACACCTTCGCAGATATATACTGGTAGTTTCTCTGCAGGAAGCAAAGGAGAGAGACGGGGGCATATAGTTGCCGAATGTTATGAAAAAGAATGAGGGTGGGGTAAAGTCATGTATAATCGTTTCACATAGGATCATTCATTTTGTTCCACAGTAGGTGACCTGTCCCTCCACTTAAAACAAAGTGTGAATGAATGTGTAGGAGAGAGACTCAAACTCAAACTCAACACATTTTTAATGATTAGGCCATCTGCCCGTATCAAAAAGGGGAGGTGAGGGGAAGGGGTGTCAGGGTAAATACAATGATCATTCATAGAAAAACAAACATAAAAATAAACATAAAAAATAAATAGTGAATGTGTAGGGGAGAGAGAGAAAGAGAGAGAGAGAGAGAGAGAGAGAGAGAGAGAGAGAGAGAGAGAGAGAGAGAGAGAGAGAGAGAGAGAGAGAGAGAGCGAGAGAGAGAGAGAGCACACACACACACAGGCACATGTACACATAACACACACAATGTTATGCATGCACACATTCACACACACACACACACACACACATACACACACACTCATGCGCACATACACACCCATCTTCTGGCAAACACTGTTGCTTTATTAATTTTTGTCTATGCCTGATGTATGGCCAAAAAACATTGTAGAATTTTAAAAAACAAGCAAATAATTACATGTAAAAGCATTACAAAATCACAGCAACAAGTTTGCAAAACTTCAACATTAATCAACTACACATTTGATATAATTAAAAACATGTACAATTTTAGAAATGTCTTTCATTAAACAATTCCATCAATGAAATAGATATATGGGCACTGAACTCTGCACACAAACACAACACAGAAATGAAAATGAAAAATAACATTTCAATTAGGAGTCGATATACTTTACATTGACCTTGGTATATTACTTTTTAATTCCTTTCCTCGACTCCTATTTGACCAAATTCATCAAAAGTCATGTGACCTTTATTTTTTGCATACCACCCTAGCAGTTTTTGATTGATAATTGTATCAATGGCACTAAAAACGAGAAAGGCCTTTTACATGTACGAAATTTAAGCTTTACGTCCTCCAGGCCGAAGCCATATGGGAGTTTTACATGTAAACCCTGTCCTCATATTAATACTACAGGGTGAAAACACATGATCAAGCAGCTGTGTGGCAGTATTTTGGGCTCCAGTGAACTTGACCTTCGACCAATGACCTTCATCTGACCAATGACCTTCAAAACTTGAGGGTACTAGGACCATCCGTTCAAACGCTATCATGTTAACATAAATTCAGGGTTCATACAGATTTTTCATATAAAAATTCACAAACTTTCAAAGACCTTTTCAAAGATCCTTTACCCTATTTTCAAAGACCTCTCACGACATACAATGATGACAATTGCTTCGATCATGATCATTCTAGTTGCACCGGTGTAGCCAACAGACCTGGATATAGTGAAGGGAAGTAACTCGACAAATCGAGGATGTCTACTACATTGTATATGGAAAATTAGTGAAATTAAATTGCTTCTTTACCAATTCTGGAAGCAAACAAACAATTATGGCATCAATGACTTTTTCACAAACTATTTCACAATTTTCACAGGCCAAAGCCAATTTTCAAAGACTTGAAAATGGCACTCCATTTCTCAAAGACTTTTCAAAGACCTTCAAAGCCTGTGCGAACCCTGTTATTAGATAGAAAGTCAGCCAGGAACAGACAGCGGTGAAAACATTAGGCAGCTTTTGCTTTGCAGCTGCTTAAAACACTTTCATATCTCTTTAGAAATCTGAAGAAACAACACTTCATTTGTTTGTCAGTCATTTTTATCTCCAGTTCAGTTATGTAAATCATAAACAAACGTGCCATTGACAGAATTATTTTCAGTAAAGACAGCAGTTTGGTTGTTTATTAGACTAGCTCTTAATGTGTTATTACGATTTTTGAGATAATTTCTCTTTTTCATCATGAAAAAGAATACAAATAATCAGAAAGGACACATTAAGAGGCCGCGAGGCCTAGTTGTCCTCATTCTCTGACCTGACCTGACCTGACCTTTGACCATGAAAATAATTCAAGACTGGACAAGAATATCAAACTTCTACATTATACATTTTGTGCTCCTGCTTTATGTATGTTAACCCTTTCACCGCCAATGTCGCATTTGTGCACCACAATGGTTTAACACCCATGTCACTAAAAGGCATCAAATCAGGGCCTGTTATCCAAAGACCCTATTTTTGTTATTTTTGAGAGGTAAGGATAGGCCGAATGTTATGCGTGCCACAGAGGCATTCCCAATATTGCAATTGTTTTTCTTTACCCAGTTAAGTTTAATGGTATTTATTTGCTGAAAAATGGCTGGCGGTGAAAGGGTTAATGTACTATTGTGTTGATGCTTGTTTGTCTGCACGCCTTATGTAGATGTACTGTGGTTGTTGTTTTTTGGTGGTGGTGGTGGTGGTGGTGCGTGTGGGGGAGGGGGAGGTGCGCACATGCATGCGTGCATATTTCTGTGTGAAGAAAATATTAGATTTTGATGTTTAATTATTTCTTCAATTCATATTAATGTACTAATGTGTTGACCCTTGTTTGTCTGCATGTGAATATAATTAATTTGCTATATTTGAAGTTTATATGTGTTTATGCCTACGGATGTACTGTATTAATGCTAGTATTTATTGTAGCTTTTGTGTATTACTTTAGTGGTGCTTATTTATGTATTTTATTTTAATCATTTGTAAAGCGCAAAGAGCTCCAGTTTAACTGAGAGGTGTTGCGCTATATAAAAAATCATTATTATTATTATTACTCATACATTATTTTGATAAATTTTAGTTAAAACTCCTAGGATGGTACACAAAGAACCTCCAGAAATGGGGGAACTATATGTACAAAAGACTGCCCTTTCCCAGTATCTCCACGTGTGTGTGTGTGTGTGTGTGTGTGTGTGTGTGTGTGTGTGCAGCGTGTGTGTGTATGTGTGTGTGTGTGTGTGTGTGTGTGTGTTGGATCAAAATCAAATATTGCTTGCTACCACTTTGGATCAATAAACAGTCATCTAAATAAGCATTATAATGCCGACAAAATCTAAAATTAAAATACATGCCTTCCTTTTCACTAGTAAAGTCCATTTATTATGCACAAACATAGAACATGATTTTTCTTTCATCTAATAAGAAATCAATTAGTCAGCAACAGCTGTACAAAATGTATTTGAAACCTGAAAGTTATGACAGAATCAAACAGAAAGCCACATGTTTCCGTAAATAAAATCAATAAGCTGTTATGTCTTAGCATACACTCTAAAATCAAACACAATTCCAAATCAAGAATCAATATATAAGCTGATGTATCTCAAAGTCTTTAATTTAAAAAAGAAGAAGAAAATACCGTTATAATTCAAACATTAGGTAAAAAAAAAGACACATTCTATACACACAAAAAAGACACAAGGAAATTCAAAATCACACGAAATCGTAGTTCAGACATTATATGAGACCAAGTTTTTGTTATTAAAAAATAATCACAACAACACATACACATTCACTTACATACACAAGCACGCTAACGCTAACCTTAACACACACAGGCACACAATTGCGCACAAAGACAAACACATGCATGCGCACACACATGCTGGTGGTGGTAGAGTTCCTCCGAGGCTACACATTCACCTCAGAAAGCAACAATAAGTGGGTTCGTTTTCTGGCAGCAGCAGTTTTTGTTTCTGCTCACCTTCCTTTTGGTCTGACGAATGCCCACTCTTTTGGATGAGACGACAAAAAGCGAGGTCCCATGAGCTCACATGGTTTGCACATCACGTGACATGTTAGTCAGTTAGCTAGTCGTTGATAGTCCCTGTCATGGTCATCTCAGGACTGTCACCACGTAAGACTTTGCACATGCTAATGAACCCAGAGGCACAAAAGAGTCGAGACGACAAACATTTGCACATGTTAGCTAGTCGTTTATAGTCCTGTCATGGTCATCTCAGGACTGTCACCATGTAAGACTTTGCACATGCTAATGAACCCAGAGGCACAAAAGAGTCGAGACGACAAAAATTGATGCCTCATCGGCTCATTTCTCACGCACATTGCCCACGCTAAAGAACGCGCAGTAGCAATAAATAATAAGTTGTCAATTTTTCCCCTGCCCCCTTAGATACACATACTCCCCGTGGGGATACCGGGGGTCTTTCGTAAAAATAGTTTCCCCACCTTCTGGAAGTTCTGTGCTTGTAACTTCCTCTAATATGCCACTCTCTTTGACTCTGCCTTTTCCCTTTGCTTTCTGTCATCTACTATCTTTCTGACTTATGGCACATTCTCATGCCTTTTTTCAAAAAAATCTTCAAAATAATTTTCTCTTTTGAGCTCCTCCGAAATCGGAATGTGTCGGCGGTACGCAGCGGGGAGACCAGTGAAAACTGAAAACCAGACACATACATACCTTACCCATTATGGCCATACGGTCTGGGAACGCAGAAGAAGAAGAAGATACACATAAACAGCATGCTAAAAAAAAAAAAAGGTGGCGCTACTCTTGCACTCCTCTGCTTTAGTGCTACTACTATAGATGATTATCTGTGAATACACACAAATACATACACATGGATGCAACAGGAGAACATTAAAAAACAGGCAAGGCAGGGGTCCAGGGGTGGCTTAGTCCCCTGGGGGGTCAGGGGGGCAACACCAACACCCCACCCCACCCCGAAACTCAAGAAAAAGTAAAATCATACTCAATTTGAAGCTTATTCCAGGCTTATAAAGTGATAATTCAACACTTTTTTTCCCCTTGAACCAATTTTTGGGGGGTGGTCAAAATTTTGAAAAACAGGCGCTGCCTGGTTTTCAAATTTTGAAAAACAGGCGCCACCTTGTATCCAAGGCAAGGTTGCAGCCATGTATACACACACAGACACCCACATATCCACACACACATCAAAAACAACAATACACATGCAGTTCTGGTAAGCTGTTGAGTTATGAGGCTTTTAAAATATATTTTTAGGCAAAATAAAATAATTAAAAAACGTCTCTTTATAAAAATGTTATTTCAAAATTACATGTGATCACGTTTTGTTCAAAAAATCTATTGCAACAGCTATTCTGAACAAGCAAAGTCAAGAAAAAGGCTCCAAAACTGACATGACAAGACGCGGAATAATAATAATGTTCATGAAGACAATGAAACAATGAGCAATGAAAGACAGGCAGATAAAATTGACTGATAAAAAAAAGAAGAAAAATGGATGTATCAAATTAAATTGAAAAGAAATATTAGTACATGTATGTTATTACAAAGATTACTGGTAAGTCCAACAGTTTACAGACTCGCCAAAAGTTTACAGATATTTCATGATGCAAACATGCATAAACGTTTGCATTTAAAAACAAAAAAGACAACAAAATAAACAAAAATGGCTGAAAAATAAATACTCTCAAAATTATTTAACAATTTTTTGTTGCCCCTAAAGGAATATTTTTGGGGTACCAAAAATGCTTTTACACCATCAGTGTTTTTCTTTTCTTTATGTACTTGGTTTTATTTTTTAAATAAACAAAAAAAAACTTTAAAAAGATCCGCAACTGTAGAAATCAGATTATATATAAAAGAAATAATGTTTTACGCCCTCTTGGGGCTTTCGGCCATGTGGGGAAGAAATCAGATTCCCAGTGTTTTTGGCATAAATAGTTCCCCCACCTTCTGGAAGTTTCATGGAACTCGAATATATATCTATATTGATAACATTTTGGGACTTTCCTGGTGTTGCACTGCCTCCGGGCATTGCCTCCAGGATCGTTCCCACCATCTGTATATCTACTATAAATATCCCATATGTGTTTGTTTTAGACCGGAGGACGTTTTTCGGTTTCTGGAAGTTCTGTGCTTGTAACTTCCTCTAATCTGTCACTCTCTTTGATTCTGCCTTTTCCCTTTGCTTACTGTCATCTACTATCTTTCTGCCTTACCGGTCCATTCTCCTGCCTTTTTTCAAGAAATACTTTCAAAACGATTTCCTCCAGCCGAAGTCGGACTTGCTGGGCCTAACTACTTCTTAGTTAGGCGCATAACAGCAGCATGACACATCTGCGCTCATATTTGACAGGAAACTGTCTGAGCGATCGAAGAAGAAGAAGAAGAGAGAGAGAGCACAAAATTTAACTCTAGAGTTAAAATGAATGTATTAAACATTTTGATTTGTTCTGTTGATGTAATAAAAAATGTAAAAACAAAAATACTTGTTAGTAATTTCCCCAACAAACATTTTAAACAATCATAAAGACCTTTCCACATTTTATGAGATTCTTTTCTCAAAAACTGTTGTCTTAATGTCAAAAACAAATCCATCCAACAAACAAACAAATGTATAAAGAAAGCCAAATGTAAGTTTGTAAAGCCAAACACACAGACATACAAGCAGTTTATATATGCACCGAGAGGTAAAAACTTGAGCAAGACAAAAAAATATCCTCGGTTGATCGATAAGACTCATAGGCCAATCTTTCAAAGGAGTTTCTGTTAGCCTATACAAGCATCTATATTACTTCATCAATCACACAAACACAAAAATAATCCTTCTCCAGCATGAACTGTGGCACACATCCCAATAATATACCCCAAAACACCAATTCCATAGCATCAACATCTTTCCTCGCAAATTAACCTTCTTGATGTTGATCTTGATGCCTTACATCGGCAGGATCCAATCATGGATATAAACGCCAGCATGGGAAAAACACGCTCACGCTCGTAAATGATACATCACGCTCACAGATTTTGGCCATCTCCTCATTCCCAGTGTGCGCCGGGTCGCTTCCCCTTATACAGGTAAGTCTTCATGTCCCCTTTGCCCTTCACGAAAATATCTCCCCGGTATTCAAACTCAAACATCTCCTCCAGCTTGGGGAGGGTGGACTCGGGCACCTGGATGTGGTCGGGTTTGCCTGTGGAGTACATGCGGGAGGCGATGTTGACCGTGTCGCCCCAGATGTCATACAGCAGCTTGGTGGTGCCGATCACGCCGGCCGTCACCTCCCCAAAGTTGTAGCCGATGTTGAGCACAAAGTTGAAGTTGAGGATGCTCTCGTTGAACCCGATCACCACGTTCTGCATTTCCACGGAAAAGTCCATGAGGGCGAAGAGGTGGGCGTCGGGGTGTTTGTTGGAGTTGCGGGACGCCTCGTTGAGCCCCGAGGCCGCCATGAAGGTGGAGCTGATGGTCTTGATCTTCTCCACATCCTTGAAGCACTTCCGGTCCAGCAGTTCTTCGTAGTCGCTGATCAGCTCGTTCAGCACGCGCAGGTACTCGCGGCCTCCTTTGAAGCCCTCGTCGTAGAACTCGTTGAAGTTGATGATGGTGGCGAAGATGACGCCCACGTCCTTGTG
This sequence comes from Phymorhynchus buccinoides, assembly GCA_017654935.2. Classification (NCBI taxonomy): domain Eukaryota; kingdom Metazoa; phylum Mollusca; class Gastropoda; order Neogastropoda; family Raphitomidae; genus Phymorhynchus; species Phymorhynchus buccinoides. The sequence continues at coordinate 4,978 of JAGGCT020000754.1, read as the reverse complement.
GTTCTTGGAGTACTTGTGCGTGCTCTTCACCACGTCCGACGCGTGCACAGGGATGATGTTGTGCAGCAGCCAGTCCACCTGCTCCTTGTTCTCCTGCATCCTGTGCGTGTCTTTGTTGGCCTGCGCACTGCCGTGGAAACTCAGCCGGTAACTGATCTCAAACTCGCGGTTCAGGAACCAGATGAGGAGCACAATAAGCAGGACGCTAAGAATCATCTCGAATCGCAGCGTGTTTTCTCCGGAGAACAGGCGTGTGGGTAAAGAGGATGGGTAAGCAAAAGGGGTAGTGTTGACGGCAGCAGCAGTGGTGAGCAAGGGCGGTACTGTGGTGACGTTAAACGCAACCTGGATAGGTGCAGCGGTCGTCGATGAATCCCCGGACAGGCCACACAGGGAAATATTGAGCAGCACCAGGAGAGCCAGGCCCACTAGAGTGGCCACGAAGGACTTCACCATGGAGCAGGACATGGAGAAGTTGCAGAAGCTGAGCAGGGAGACAAACACGCAGAAGCACAGCATGAGATCCTGCCAGCTGTGGGTCCACACCAGCTGGCAGGACAGGCTGGCGAAGATGGTGGCCGCCGGCAGAGAGGCCACCACGATGCCCACGAAATTGTGCAGCTTCCACCAGGAGATGGTCCTCAGCTGGTCATCATCGTCATCGTCGTTATCCCCTCGGAACCACAACTTCTCCATGAACCCCCACTTGAGGTCCGTCCAGAATCCAAAGAGCACCACCAGCTCCAGCAGCAGGGACACCACAAACACCACCAGGAAAGCCACGCTCTGGTCGAACACCAGGAACCCCCCAGCAGCCACCAGCAGAAAGAAGAAGAGAGACATGATCATCTCGATGAAGGACTGCCATCGTGGAGAAGTCATCAAGCTTTCCTCCTGAGAGTCGAAGTAGTGGCTGCGGTAGTTGCGCTCCAGGCTGTACCTGGTGAAGAAGAGGGTGAGGGTGTTGATGGGCAGCTTGGAGGAGAACTCCAGGAGGTCGGTGTCCTTGTGCAGGTGGTCGATCATCTCCTGGTCCAGATGGTCGCGGTGCAGTGAGGTCCCCGTGGTCCATGCCTCGTTGAAGGGAACCGTGGTCGAATCCGGGACGTCATCTGAACGAAGAACACAGAAAGAATAGGGAGGATCAAGACAAGGGGCATGAATTAATCTCTGTCTTTCTTTGAGTGCGTGTGTGCGCGTATGTGTATGTCCGTGTGTGCGCGCGCACAAGAATGTGTATGTCTCTCTGTGTGTATGCGTGAACGCGTGTATGTCTGTGTGTTTTAAACGCATGATCAGATAAATCCTTTGTTGAACTCTTGATGTTTGAATTGTCTTCTCCTACAGTATTTTCAATATTATTTCAGCCCTATCCAGGAATGGCGATCATCAAGAACCTGCAGTCTTTGACTCAGAGTAATCACGAAATATGTATAACAGCAGTAACATTATTCTGACTATACAGTAGAACCTCCCTTATAAGACCTTCAAAAATCATCCAAAATGAGGTCTTATAAGGGAGGGTTTTTAGAAAGGAGGTAATTTTAATACTTACAAAGAAAGGCAATGTCTCAGAGAAGTAGGTCTTATATGGGAGGGAATCTTATAATGGGAGGTCTTATAAGGGAGGTTCCATTTTACTTTTAGTACCTTAACTTTTCAGGCACTAGTTCTCTTTGAAAGCATGCCCGCCCAAACGTTTCGTTTTAAGCAACATTTTTCTTCTGAAAAAAACCAAGCGCGGATTCGCAATCGTTTGTGGCGTGCGACAATTGAAAACGAAACATTTTAAAGAGCAGCCTCGATTTGAAGTGCGGTCTATTTTTACCACGGCAATCGCTTCCCTGAGTCGCTTCCCCTGGCTTTTCAATAATTTTAATCTGTAAACCAGAATGTTATCTCTGCACCATTTCGTAACTTTTTATATCTTTTGGAAAACATTTAAAACTATTTATCCTACTTATACTCATCGAAAGAAGCACTGCATACTCGTCGTGTCTGTTGCAGTGTCTGTATTACGTATGTTTATTATTTTCTACGCTTTAAAATGACGATTCATGTGCTCTGTTCAGTATATAATTCTTTCCATACGTAAGGACTGTAGATATGTAGATATGACAACTGAAATGTTACTTTATGTCCAAGTATTTTTTTCTCCTTTAAAATATGTGCGACAATTTTGCGAAATGTGTGACAATTTTGGACCGACCGACAGACCTAACCGACCGACAGACAAAGTGAGTTATAGGTTTGTGGCTTGTGCCACAAACAAAAAGTGTGCTACACTTGTCAACTAAGGCAGAAAGAAAAAAATATGCAACACACAGAAACACAAACACATGAGAGTTGAATGTTAAATATTGTTGATATTACGGCATCAAGTGTGTAGCCATTTTCCCTCAGCTTTGTTAGCTTTACTCAGCTGTTTGTATTCGCCTTGCATGCTATTTGACCCAAAACACACTTTCAATCTTATGCGTAACAATAAGGGAACAACTTGTCTCATTGCACACCAAGAAAAAAAAAAGATTTCCCTTCTCTTTCTTTGGTGATTAACCCTTTTGCCGCCAGCCATTTTTCAGCCAAAAAATACCATGAAACTGGGTAGAGAGAAAAAATGACAGGTCTGCAATATTGTGAATTCCTCTGCGACATGTATAACATTAGGCCTATCCTTACCTCCCAAGATTAAGAAAACAGGCTCTTCGGATAATAGATCCGGATTGAAAGCCTTTCAGTGACATTGTTGGTAAGCCATTGTGGTGCATAAATGCGACATTGGCGGTGAAAGGGTTAAAGAAAGCCATAAATGTAGGTTTGAAAAATAAATAATCAGATAGTAAATACTGAAAAAAAAGACACCTAGAAAATACAATGAGTTGATTGCATAGGACTTGAATCTTATCGTTTTATAAATTCGGGACTTTCCTGGTATTGCAGTACCTCCAGGATCTTCCCACCATCTTTATATCTGTTAATGTCCCACATGTGCCTGTTCCAGGCCGGAGGACGATAATCAGATTTTTATACTTGAATCTGATGTTCTCACTTTAGTCATTTATTAAAACATATCACTTAATAAAATCAACCATCAACCAATATAATGGTGAAAAAGTATTGTTTTTTAAAAGACAAGTTTAGAAAAATTTTTTTAAAGCACACACTCAAAATTTAAAATCCGAATGCAGACACAGTGAGATCTTCTTCGTCGTCGACAGTTTCCTTTCAAATATGAGTGCAGATGCGTGATGCTGCTGTTATGCGCCTAACAAAGAAATACTTAGACCCAGCATGTCTCTGTTATGAGATAATAAAGATGATTTGATTTGATTTGATTTGATTTGATTTGATTTGATGTCCGTCTTCGGCTAAAGAAAATCTTTGTAAGAGTTTCTTGAAAAAAGGCAGGAGAATGGACCAGTTAGGCAGAAACACAGTAGATGACAGTAAGCAAAGGGAGAAAAGGCAGAGTCAAAGAGAGATTAGAGGAAGTTACAAGCAACAGAACTTCCAGAAGGTGGGGAAACTATTTGTACAAAAGATCCCCCCCGGTATCCCCACAGGGGTACACAGTGAGATAAACCATCAAAAACCAACCAAACTAAACCAAAAATGTGCTTCTTAAACAAAAACAAACGAAAAGCCCGCAATGTACGTATGCAAATAAACAACACCAGTGCATGCGGGGACACACGTCAACACGCAATTAACTCATTCAAGTTGTTCTGGCCATATGTCCGGAATTGATAGATAACTGTCTTGCTTCAAGGGAAGTAAATCTGTGTGCCTTGGTCACATCTAAACTCGTTTCGCTCCCTTAGACAACAATTTTGCCTCTGACTTTGCTTTTGTAGTGGTTTGTTGGGGGTAAACCCATCGGTGTAGAGTTTTTTTCTGTATAAAGTCTCTATATAAAAAAGTCTGATCTACAACTTCCCTATGTAAATAAAACCAGAAGTAAAAAACCTGTAATCTTCTTTCATTTCTCCTTTTGTTTATGTATGTTTTGTTTGTGTGTATGGCTGGAGTGATTTGTGAGTTTTTTTAATAATTCAAAACCGTTGGGGTGCGAATGAGTTAATCACTTCTCATCACCAGAAAACCCACCACAGAGCACAGGAGAGTCCAAGGGAGACAACACACCATGAGGTTGATTGTTTGCATTGTAAAGTTCTTTCCCTTTGACTTATTTGTTGTTGGGGGCAGTGGGTAGATGCATCATGCCTCCATACAGGGAGCTGGATGACCCCACCCCCCCTCCACGAGTCTCTCCCTTTGGGGATACTGGGGGGCCTTTCAATACAAATAAATCCCCCACCTTCTGGAAGTTCTGTGCTTGTAATATCCTCTAATCTATCACTATCTTTGACTCTGCCTTTTCCATTTGCTTACTGTTAAATACTATCTTTCTTCCTTACTGGTCCATTCTCCAGCCTTTGTTCTAGAAATTATGTCAAAGATTTTCTCCAGCCGTAGACGGATATGCTGGGCCTAGCTATTTCTTAGTTAGGCGTGCATAGCGGCAGCATGACGCATCAGCGCTCGTATGACAGGAAACTGAGCAATCAACAAAGAAAGAAAAAAAAAAATTTGTCAGAAAAAGTAACCCTAACAATACAGATCTTTGTCAGGGGGGAAAGTTTAGCTACCTGATTGATAATCCTGATCAACTTCCAAAAATTTAACACACAAATCACGCCTTGGCATGAGGCTGTGTCAGACCAGTTGACATAAGCTAGAACACCAAGGCTACATCAAAATGTTTTTATGTTCTGCATGGTTGTGCGAGGACAAGCTCCTAGCATAACATAATCAGTCTAAAATCCTCCGAAGTCGGAGTGTGGCTGCCCATGTGGTGGGGTAATCAAAAACAGTCACAGACGTAATGTTCTCATCGCTGGCTGGTGCATTTGTACCATAGTGTTCAAGTGTTCCGGCTGTTGGGATGAACCCTGGAGTCTTTAAGCCAGTGTGAGAC
>JAGGCT020000753.1:10000-12500 GCA_017654935.2 Phymorhynchus buccinoides | reverse complement strand
TCTGTCTTCTAGTTCACGAGATACAGCTTGAAGAAGAAACATATAGCGCAAAGAAGGAAATTTCGGTTTTCAAGGTCACACTTCAAGGTCAAGGTCAGCATGGTGATAATTTATACTCGGATGTTTTCTTCTCTAGGGTATACAGTACCACACACAATCTGAAGCGCTTCTGTCAAGTACAAATGTGGAAAATATGGCTTAAAACCCACTTTCAAGGCCTACCAATCGCCCGGACCGTGACCTTGACCTTGATCGGTATGCCACCATCAGACCGGGCATAAGCCAAAGTACCTTCATGCCACATTTGAAGACTCTAACACTAACGGTGTGGGAGTTATGGCCCCTGAAAGATTTTCGGTTTTCAAGGTCGTACGCCAAGGTCAAGGTCACGACGGCAAAATGGTTTGCGCGGATGCCTTCCTCTCATGGTGACACACCAGCACACAAAATTTGACGTGATTCGGTCAACCCGTTCGAAAGATATCCTTGGGACAGACAGAAGGAGAAAAAATGACCCTCCGATTTTCAGGCTCCAGCGATCTTTTTGACCTTGACCTTGACCTTGATCGGTATGCCATCATCAGAACGGGCATAAGCCAAACCACCTTCATACCAAGTTTCAACATCCTATGTTGATCGGTGCCCGAGATATGGCTAAAAATAGATTTTCGGTTTTCAAGGTCGTACGTCAAGGTCAAGGTCACGACGGCAAAATGGTTTGCGCGGATCTCTTCCTATTAAAGGTGGCACACCTTCACACAAAATTTGACGCGATTCGGTCAGGCGGTTCGGGAGATATCCTTGGGAGAGACAGAAAAAAACAGCAACAACAACAAAACAAAAACAAAAAACCAAACAAACAGAAAAACCAGCCCATCGCAAAGTCCGATCACCTTCGGTGACGGACAAACACACACAAGCACACACGCACGCATGTACGCACACAAATGTCCGTCCCCTTTGATTGATGGGCCGGGCCAGTGATAAGGCACGCTCACAATGACGTCAAACACCACCAGTATGCTGCCAGCACGCGCTCCATTTGCATGCTGCTAGCCTACTAGCTATTCATTGCATGCAACAACAAATCTGGAAGTCATTCGCAGGAGCCGACATCGACCCAGCACCAGAACAACTTGTCCCCGAGGGCTTTCCGCCATGAGGACGTAAAATCTCCACTCAACAACAACAGGATCCGATAAAGAAAGAGAAGCATGATACATTTAATGGCTTAATGGTGTGGCACAACTAGGGTGCAAAAAGTAGGCTTATATAATTTTATGACACATCTCAGGAGCGGGATCCATTCCATATTTTGTTTGTTTGTTTGTTTGTTTGTTTGTTGTTTGTTGTCCTACCCTGGCTAAAAAGACCCCAGGGATCATCCCAAACAGTCGAAGCACTTGAACACTATGGTACAAATGCATCGGCTAGGGATGAGAACATTACGTGTGTCTTTCCGGTGTTTTTTTTTTTTATTACCCCGCCACGTCGGCAGCTACAATCCGTCTTCGGGGGATTTGGAGACAGACGATGTTATGCTAGGAGCTTGTCATGGCTAAAGACAATCCCTGCATATAATAACTAAGCATAGCATAACAACATTTTGATGTAGCCTTGGTGTTCTGGCCTATGTTAATTGGTCGAACATAGCCTTAAGCCAAGGCGAAATTCTTTTATAAAAAAACCGAACTTTAGCTTGCATAATCGTGGTTGCATAAGCGTATAATAGTTATGTTGGCGCTGCCCACAAGAAACCCGATTTTACTTGAGCAACCCATAATGTTTGCGCCTTCTCACCAAGAGCACCTCGAATGCTTTTTAACAGATGTCGGAGGCTGCTCAACGAGAGTGGCAAAATGACAAGTTACGATTTCTGTCATCTTGCCATTCTCATGTGCAGTTTGATCCATTGTTGCCTACAAGCACTAATGTCTGTTAACTCATTCAAGTCGTTCCAGCCATATATGTGCGGAATTAATAGATAGCTGTCAATTTGATGCATTTGCTTCAAGGGAAGTAAATATGTGTGCACACATACCTTCGTCACTTTTAAACTCGCTTCGCTCCCTTATACCACAATTTTGCCTCTGACTTTGCTTTTGTAGCGGTTTGTTGTGGAGAAACCAATTGGTGTAGAGAGTTTTCTATATAAAGTCTATATATAAACAAGTCTGATCTACCACTTCCCTATGTCTAAACCTGAAGTAAAAACCTGTAATCTTCTTTCATTTCTTTTTTTTTGGTTTATGTATGTTTTGTTTGTGTGTATGGCTGGAGTGATTTGTGAGTTTTTTGAATAATTCAAAATCGTTGCGATGCGAATGTCCTTTCGTGATTATTTGTCCTCTCGCGGATACCATGATCTACAATAAGCCTAGGGTCTCCCATAACCAAATTATATTCTTGATCAGCATGTCACAACCTATTCAGACCCTGAATTTTGAACCGCCAGTGCAATCCTCCGCCAAGGAAGACTCACAAAACCGAAATTTCCTTC
>JAGGCT020000753.1:0-5000 GCA_017654935.2 Phymorhynchus buccinoides | reverse complement strand
GGCATTGTCTATCTCCCCCATTGGGAGAAAAAGTAAATCAGCACATTATTTTCTTTTATTCTTTTCAGAACACAGAATAAATTGTAAAGTTAAAATTAAAGTTATTCAGTTTCTTTCTTAGGTTCACAAACTTAAATATTGGACACAAAAAAAGTTTTATTCAAGCAAACTATATATATAAGAGGAAAGTTTAATGGTGTGGTTGTTTTTTCTTCTTCAATTATTGTACGTTTATATATATATATATATATATATATATATATATATATACAACTAGGAGTAACCCAAACTTATAAATAAACTGGTGGGTGTATGGCTTAGGTCGGAGGATGAAGAGAGAGAGAGAGAGAGAGAGAGAGAGAGAGAGAGAGAGAGAGAGAGAGTGTGTGTGTGTGTGTGTGTGTGTGTGTGTGTTGTGGGGTGTGTTTGGTTTGGGGGGAGAGGGAAAATATAAAACGTGGACAGTGGATGATCATCCTTATGTTCATCTTTCTGCTTCGCTGATCCATGACCACTTATTGTGACCACGGGTGCATAAGGGGGGGGGGGGGAGTTAGAGAGAGAGAGAGAGAGAGAGAGAGAGAGAGAAGGGGGGGGGGGAGAATGGCAATAAAACTGGCAAGAAAAGGCATCGCCCCATTTGGAAGGGTGTGTGACAATATTTCTAGGTACACAAAATCAATCATCCCAATACAAAGTAACAGAACAATGCTCACGACAGTACGATATCTCGAAGTTTAAAAGCCTTGTACAACAATATAGACTACTTTGGAATTGTGTTTTCATTTGTACTGAACATAAGGAGACTAAGTTTAAAAAAACTAGGATTCCTGTAAAATTTAGGTGCAATTCATTCTTTTCTAAGGTCGTTGAAAAATGGAAAAAATGGACATGTAAATACAAAATGCAACTCATTATCTTGCCCTTCATTACAAAGAGGGCATATTAAATTGTCTATGAGAGAGAGAGAGAGAGAGAGAGAGAGAGAGAGAGAGAGAGAGAGAGAGAGAGAGAGAGAGAGAGAGAGAGACTCGAACTCGACCTAAAAAAAAAAGCTTAAAATGTTAGACGCACACCTGCATGACTGTCTTTCAAATAAAGGTGTTATTCTTGTACTGCAGTGCATTGTCTACTGAATATGAAAACATTTTGCTGAATTTTCCACGCAGTTTGGACAATAATCATTATTATGACTTCCCTCCAACAAGAAGCAAAGAGCAGATACAAAATAAACACTTAATGTGAGCATTCATCGATCTGCTATAGCCTATGTAAAACACCCACGACAATTTCAGTAGTAATTCAGTAGTAGTAATTAGGGCTAGAAGTGGGCCTCGCGGCCCTTTTACGCCCTTTCTCGTTTGTGACTTTGATTTGTTTCAGGGTGGCTTGCTTTCTACAGCTAAACTATAAAATTTAACAAAAATATAGAATGGACTTTTTTTTTTAATTCATTGAAAGTAGTATGCAAAATTGACATCATTGTGTCTTTGTCCAGAAGATTTTTGAATATATTTATGCTAGGTGCAGCCTTAATGTCAGTTGACAAATTATTCCAATATTGAACAACTCGGTTAGAAAAGTAAAACTTGCGAATGTTAGTAACTGATCGTCTTAAAAATAACTTCTCTGTACTATTTCGTGTCATGTTTGTGATACTTTTAACAAAAAGGTTGTTAAAGTCTATGTCATCAATATTATTTATTATTTGATATACTTGTATAAGGTCTCCCCTGACTCTTCTTCCCTTCAGAGAAGGTAATCCCAGGAATTTTAATCTTTCACTATAAGTTTTGTTCCTACATGCTTTGATCAATTTTGTCGCCCTTCTTTGCACTTTCTCTATAGCTATTGATTGCCTTTTAAAGATTGGGCACCAAACTGAGTTGGCATATTCCAAGTGTGGTCTTACCATAGCTTTATAAAGCTTAACAAATACATCTTTATTCAGGAACTCAAATGATATGTTACTAAGTCCCAACACTTGATTTGCTTTATTAATATTTTTTTTAACATAACGTATGTCAAAATTCAAGGACGGGTCAAATATTACACCCAAATCGTTTTCCTCATTGCATACTTCAATTTTGTTTGTGTCATTTATTGTCATGAAATGCTCATACTTGGGAAAGAAAGTTAATTTATTCAAGTTAAAAAACAAAACAAATAAAAACAACCAATCGTTTCTACAGAATTCTGAAGGAAATCTCAATTTTCGTTTGCAGATAGACATTTTTACCACCGGGCTATATTGTAAACAGACTGTCAGAAAATATGACGAGGGTTTTGGAACCTATCCAGTTTCCTCGCTTATACCACATACCCCACTTTCCTAATCAGCTAGTTCAGCTGGAAAAAAGGTTGTAAAAACTCAGCACAATTGCGTGTTTGGAATCGGCTGGCACCAACAAAGATCTCTTTCTTCCCATTCACACATAGCAGAACCTCGCAATATGACAGTTTACCTCTCACTGTATACCTTTATTCTTGTTTTTTAAAAAATCACACAACACCTCGCAATATGCCACTTTACCTCTCACTGTATACCTTTATTCTTGTTTTTAACCCTTTCACCGCCAAAGTCGCATTTTAGCACCACAGTGATTTAACACCTATGTCACTAAAAGGCATCAAATCGGGGTCTATTATCCAAAGACCCTGTTGTCTTAGTTTTGGGAAGTAAGGATAGACCTTATTTCATATATGTCACAGAAGAATCCCCAACACTGCAGATGGATTTTGTTTTCTACCCAGGCAAAGTTGATTGAATTTTCGGCTGAAATATGGCTGGCGGTGAAAGGGTTAAAAAAACCCACACAAAACGTTTGTATACGTTATGCCTTTACAAAAGTATTTTTCACTTTGGCTCTGGAATTGGTGCATTTATTAGTTCCCGAGCGAAGCTTCTGGAAGTACTGTTTTTGTTTCATCCGTCCGTACGTCCGTCCGTCATTCACAACCACACATTTAGTGACACATTTATTATTTATGACGTGGGTTGTTGTTTTTTGGGGGGAGCAGATGCTTAGCCTCTAGTCACTGGAGCGCAGATGCGTCATGCTGCTGCAATGTGCCCAAATTCGCCTGTTCGGGAACTTATCTGCCGCTCGGCGATCCACTCGTTTTCAATTGAGATTGTTTCTCAAGACAGGATTTCAGACACTGTCTGATTGAGTGAGTGACAGACAGACAGACGGACATAAAGAGAAAGAATCGTGGAGGCCCTAGGTCTGATTAAAAACACACACACCTATTTCTAGAGAAATTGGAGTACACAATAGACAGTGGTGGAGCAAAGTCCCACTCTGTATTTACTACTATTTCAAGAGAAGTTCCTCTTTTTATATAGCGTTGTGCGTTAAGCCAAGATTACTGCTCCAGATGAGCAAACTCTTGGAAATTCTACGCCAACAACCCCCCTCGCCTTCTGCTCCTCACATCCCCACTCCTTCCCAAGGGAAGGAAGGTGGCAGAGTGGTTAAGGCAGACGTTCGCCTGCTAATGTAATGCGTGATCAGTGACCCGACCCGGGTTCGAATCCCGGCTTCGCCCTTTCCCTCCAGTTCGACAGGAAAATCGAACTGAACGTCAAGTCATTCGAATGTATAGCTCTCGCCTTACGTTTAGCCCCTACTACTACAAACTACGAATCAATCACCTAGAGCGTTAAGACGCTAGAACACCAGCCGCGCGGCAGCATCTTCGGGTCCAGTGACCTTTGATCTATGACCTTGATTTTCGATCTTGGTCTAGATATCCTTAGTACCTATCCGCAAGCAAAATTTGAGTGTCCTAGGTCCCTGCATTCAAACGTTTTCGGACCAGGTTCTCGGCAGCATTTTTGGGTCCACTGACCTTGACCTTTGACCTATGACCTTCTTTTTTTCTTCTTTTTTGGGCCGAGATAGTCTTAGTACCTAATCGCATGCAAAACTTGATCGTCCTCGGTACCTCCGTTTGAATCGTTATCATGCCAGGTGTTCGGCAGCATTTTCGGCGTCAGTGACCTTCACCTTTGACCTATGACCTTCATTTTGGAACTTGGTCTGGATATCTTTAGTACCTATCCGAATGCAAAATTTGAGCCTCCTAGATCCCTCCGTTATCGTGCCAGGTGTTCGGTAGCATTTTTGGCTCCAATGACCTTGACCTTTGACCTATGACCTTAATTTTTAAATTTGGCTGTGATATTTTTAGTACCTATCCGCATGCACAATTTGAGTGTCCTAGGTCCCTCCGTTCAAACGTTATCGTGTTAGCATAGTTAGATAGTCAGTCAGTCAGGTTAGGTTAGGGACAGGCTTTCTCTGCCTAGGCCTTGCGGCCTATGAAAAGTCCCATCATTTGGCATATACATTTTTACTTTGCATTGGGGTCTGACACAAAAAATACATTTATACAAGCACTCAAATCATCTTTATTAATTACTAATCAAATTCCAGAAAGAGATCTATACATTTTGACAGAATCCATTGAAAACATTACCAGCTTCGCTCTCTTCGTTCGCGGCTGGTAATGATCGAATGATATCCATTACTGTAAAAAGTCGTTTACAGTACAGCTCTCCCTCGACGCTGCACTGATCGAACTAACAATCCCTTCGACGCCAGTCAATCACCCTGTTGACTAGCTCTTTCTTCGACACCTGCGTCAGGTATCAATAACAGTATGGGGGTTGGAGGGTGGGAGGCAAAGAGAGGTGGAAAGGGAGCCTTTGATGCCTCTTCCTTGCCGAGAGCTGTAATATTCTAGGTTTAAAATCGATGACTTACGGATGACTGGGTTCCCCCCTTGGGGATACCGGGGAGGGGGGGGGGGGCGGTCTTTTGTATAAATAGTTCCCCCACCTTCTGGAAGCTCTGTGCTTGTAGCTTCCTCTAATCTGTCACTCTTTTTGACTCTGCCTTTTCCCTTTGCTTGCTGTCATCTATTGGTTTAAATAACATTTTATTTATGAAACTCACCAATGAAAATCAACAATAATCATTAGACAGGGTCAT
>JAGGCT020000752.1:0-84237 GCA_017654935.2 Phymorhynchus buccinoides | reverse complement strand
AGAGAGAGAGAGAGAGAGAGAGAGAGAGAGTTGATTCTTTATTCAACTGATTGTATTATGTATTGTGTTCTTGGGTGGGGTGAGTGGTGGTGATGGTAATGGTGTGTGCGTATGTGCGTGCCTGCGTGTATGTGTGGGTGGGGGTGTATGTGTATGCCTATTTGCATGTGTGTGACCGATTGTTTTTGTTCTTGAATTTCTTGCTTTTACAAATAATTTTGTTAAGCGCATAGAGCTCCACATTTGGTGGAGGAGTGCGCTATATAAATGATTCACTATTATTATTATTATTATTATTATTATTATACTGATATAATACACAAATATATCATAAACTTAAGTTTGAGTCAATGAGTGCTTACCATGATCAGCAGCATTCTTTGATTTCAGTTCCAGCATCCTCAGAATGGATTCCAAACTTTCCACCTTCTCTTCCAGATCTTTCTTTTCACCCTCCACGGCATCCTCCATCTCCAAATATTTCTGTCAATGTCAATGATTAAACAAACTTTAAATTTGATTACAAGCCAAAACATAAAATAGAACTGTGCCCTGGATTGGAAAACAAAGAAAAAAGAAAACAAATCCAGTTACACTTACAGTTCTCCCTGTAAAAGAAAGCAATTACCGGGATACCTGACAGTGACACTAAATAATAGTTAAATGTAAGAGAGATCTGCATTTTAAGTCAATTATCTCCCTTACAGTGCTAAAATATTAGTTATTCATTTTTTATTGCCAAGTATCACTCATCTGCTCAGCCAGTCCATCGCTAAATCTTAAGAAATCAAAGTCAAAGTTTGCTGATAACGTGTATGTATTTTTTCATCTTTTTGGCATCAATAATAAAAAGGTTTTATTTTGAAATTGATGAATGGCAGAATGTTGCTTGTCACTAATGTCAGTAAAGTTTTTAATTTGCTCCAGGAAAAAAGAAAACAAAACATCTGAGCTCTGCATGAGGAACATTTTAATGGAAGAGCTATAGTATAGATAATAGAGTACTTAGGGGGGTTGCGTACCCCTTAAGACATTATCGTAATATAACATCAATTTGTGGATCTCAATTCGATATTGGAAAAGATTTAGATCACCAGCGTCTGTTAAAATGCTTCTGCTTCCACTGTATCAACGCTCTGCTTTGTAACTGAAATCGTTTTCTAGAAGCAAACGGACTTCTGAAGACTGTGACAAATTGGTCATTGCGTACCAGTATGGGTTGGTGCGCACCCTACATATGGGTGAACAATGCATTTTTATCTATATACACTTATAGTTATATGTAACCATAGCAACTTTCACCCGGGCACACCAAGTGAGGAAGGAAACTTTAACGTAAAATGAGTAGATTCAGATTTTACCTTCTAACTCCATGAAAGTTGATCTCTTTCGTTTGAAAAATGGAATCAGGAAGAAATAAACGTCATTTCAATAAATGACGCAATCATGATGCGGTTTCTTTACATTCTCTATGATTTCAAAGGGGGGTACGCACTCACCCAGCCAACGCATAGACTCGTATTAGAGTCGTAAGTACTCTAGTAGTATTAACATAATTTTTTTATACCCAAAACATCCTTTTGGGTGCACTGCAAACATAATGTTACTTTTTTTGTTAGGCCTTGTTGTGATCAAGCACAGTGATGTACAGAGGATCGAAAAGCGACAAACTGTCCTAAGACAAGATAAATCCATCTATAGGACAATGTCTTGGCTTCTGGCAGTTTTGCAGAAAGCAATAAGTGAATAACACAAAACATGCCAGTAATAAAATGTAATCATCTGGGACATTTGTCGGATTATTCCTGATAGGGGAGAACATAATAGGGTATTTTCAATTTTAATGTCAATGTCCAATGACCGGAACCTCGGGAAATGACTGTAACAAGTGCAAGCACCATGAGCTTTCAGTTTCAGTTTGTAACAAAACTGTTCAAGGTGTAACATGGAAAAGAGCATATTTTTTAACAGTTTCACTTTCACTGTTTCAGTTTGCCTGGAAACTTGTGGTGGTGCTTCTTCTTCTTCTGTGGTGGTGACCAACTTCTTTAATACTTTATACACACTTTAGGGGGTGACCATAGAAAAAGAATCAGAAGAGAGAGAGAGAGGAAGAAAAAGTGAATACACATTACAAGCTATCAGACTGGCTTAGAATCAATAGGAAAAATCAAACACACACACCTAGTTCTGGGAAGGGGAAAACTACAGGGAGCTGCCGGCAGCTACTAATTTTCACGTTCATCCCCAGCAAGCTGGGAACTAGCCAACCCTAGACACTCCATAAGGCAATGCCCAGCCCCAGAACAAACAGATCCCTAACTACTGGGGTAAAAATAATTGGGGGTGAAGATGGAGGGATTGGGGTAGGGACATGCTCAATGGCGAAATTGCCATACATGTATGTTATGGGGGGAAAACTGACTGCAAACTAGAATAAAATATAAAAAATTGGTGTTAACTATGAACTGAGGCGAACAGGAAGATTCTCTGACAAAAATGTCTGCACTGTTGGAAATCTGCACATTAGTAATAATCTAACTCTTGCTATCCATGATCTTATATCACTCAGTTGCATTAATAAAACCAGAAATAATGTAATGGCTAAGTACTTAAAACTAATTCACTTTGATTTTAAACTAACTTAAGTCTTCAAAGTTGAAAGAGTAAACCAACCTGTTCTGCTCCTTTCCTAAGTTGTTTTTCTCTCTCATACTGGGTAAGCAGTTGTTCGTTGTCTTCACGCAGCAATTCGATTTCCACATCCAACTCTTGTTTTTCCGTGTATGCTCCGTCTAAACTTTCAAGAATGCCAACAACTAACGGCATAAGTTCTTTGACAACATCTTCGTCATAACGTGTGATGACTTTTTCAAATTCTTTGTAGACAGTTGCAGCCAAAGTCTGAACTTTCTCAGACATTACATGGCCCTCTTCTGAGTGCGTGATATAAACAGTTTCTGCCATTTTTGGGACACAAATTCACGACAGATCAAAGGGAATTAGTCTAAAAAAGAAATGTCAACTTCCGAGGAACCCTAAATGGCGTGAGGTACTGACAGTTATCTCATAACAAACAGTAGCAAAAGCAGAACACATTATAAGTGAAACAATCAGACTCCATTTTGCTCTACAGCCAACTTGATTGTCACATGACCGGATATGCGTAATATTGAAACCTATAAATAATTTCGTCTGATCCCGCATGAAACATTCTGAAAGTATTTCGTGTTGTTATCTTTTTTGTTTGTGCCTTTCTTTGTTCTTGTGCTTTGTTGTTTTTATTTGTCTGATTCCATCATGTTTTTTTGTTGTTGCCGTCGTTTCCCATTAATGTTATACCAAAATGAATGTCTCTGACAATGGGGCGGATCTGAGGGGTGGTTTCCAGGGTTTCCGGACCCCCCTGCCCCAAACATGTACCTTATACAAGGTTAAAAAGTAAGAAAATTACTCATTTTTTGCTTTAATAACCCCCCACCCACCCCCCATTACGAATCATGTGGTCCGCCCCTGTATCAGATGCAGATGTTCAGGCTCGATCGTGTGTGTGTGTAGAGTCACTAGTGTGTGTGTGTGTGTGTGTGTGTGTGTGTGTGTGTGTGTGTGTGAGAGAGAGAGAGAGAGAGAGAGAGAGAGAGAGAGAGAGAGAGAGAGAGAGAGAGAGAGAGAGAGAGAGAGAGAGAGAGAGAGAGAGAGAGAGAGAGAGAGAGAGAGAGAGAGAGAGAGAGAGAGAGAGAGAGAGACGGAGAGAGCGCACTCATACGTGCATGTAGTGCAGTAACGGCGTAGGAACATGTTGTAGCGGGGCCGGGGGGGGGGGGGGGGGAGGCAGGATTGCCGGGGGGGGGGGGGGGGGGGTGGGGGGAGGCAGGGGGGGGGGGGGGGGGGGGGGGGTGAGCAGGATTGCCAGCAAGTCACGGTCGTGGAGGGGGGGGGGGGGGGGGGGGGGGCGCATGGGCATGTCAGTGGATGGATGGATACGTTCAGTTACGTGTCTTAATAAATGCTATGCACAAAAAAGTTATGTATTTTTTAACCACAATCGAAGATGTGTCTTCCTCTTCTTTTTCTTCCATCGTTCAAAAAGTTTCCTGTCATTTATGAGCGCAAATAAAATAGTTTGGCCCAGCATGTCCGACTTCGGCCGGAGCCTTTTTTTTAAAGGGTTTGTTCAAAAAAGGCAGGAAAGTGGACCGGTAAGGCAGAAACTGAAGATAGAAGATGACAGTAAGCAAATGAAAAGGCAAAATCAAAGAGAGTGACAGATTGGAGGAAGTTATACAAGCACAAAACTTCCAGAAGGTGGGGGAACTATTTATACAAAAGTCCCCTGGCAGTCCCCACAGTGGAATAAAAGTGTATGAATGGAGAGAAAAAAAGTGGTTGAACTTTGAAAGTAATGAATGAAAAGTTATATTTAAACGGTCATGTTAATTAAGTAAGCAAGGGTGGGAGTTAGAGGGATGAAAGGGAAGAACCAAGAAAGGAACCCCTGTGGAGATGATAGCTAGGCTTCTTCTTCATCTTCTTCTGTGGTGGTGACCATGCAACTTCTTTCGAATCTTGACGACCCAGGCTTTCCTTCGTTGTTCATCTGTCTTAGGACTCGGGAAAGTATGGAACGAAATTCTGTCGTTTTCCTTGTTCTTAGACCTGATGGAGTTGCAGAATGGCACACAGCAATACTCTCTCGAATTCACTGTCGCCAATGTTGAAGTGGGGAAACGCTCGTTCTCCGAAAGCCTCGTTTTCGAACGCGACCTTCACTTCATTAATTATGTTGGCCTACATATCTCCAAAGAATAGAGAATTGTACACACTTTTAGGGGGTGACCATAGAAAAAGAAGCGGAAGAGGGAAAGAGAGAAAAGGGCACACACATTACATTATGAGTTTTCAAAGAAAGGGCTACACATGTCACCCTATTAGATTTACTTGGGTTCAGCTTCAATATATAGGGTAAAATTATGAGTAGCAAGCAAAATTTTAAAAAAACTAGTTCCGGGCTGGGGATGGGAGGACTACAGGGAGCTGCCGGCAGCTACTAATTTTCACGTTCGCCCCCAGCAAGCTGGGAACTAGCCGACCCTAGATACTCCATAAAAACTAAAATTTGATAAGCACATCACAACAGCGATAAATAAAGCCAGTATGATGCTGGGTTTGATCAGAAGGAGTTTTAAAAACTTAAATAAAGAGGTGTTCATAAATCCTTACAAATGTTTAATACGGCCTCATCTTGAGTATGGAAACATAATTTGGAATCCCTTTCTTAAACGACAGTCCAGTGCAATTGAGAAGGTACAGAGGAGAGCAACCAAACTGATAAAATCCATTACAACAAATTGGACTATGAGGACAGGCTAAGTAAATTAGACTTGCCATCTTTAAAATACAGAAGACTAAGGGGGGAGATTTCATAAATGTTTACAAGATTTGTCAAGGCACTGACAATACTAACAAAGGCTTGTTTCACTTGTCTAACGAAATAAGAACCCGTAACAGTGAACTTAAAATCCTAACCAGGTACAGCAGAACTAACATTAGAAAAAACTTTTTTTCTAACAGTCACCCAATATTGGCTCCCGGCACATACTAAACTGGCCTCAGATACTAACAAATTCAAAAACCTCCTAGACAGTGATCCAAAAATTGCCCTGTTAAAGTACATCCATGATTAGTGCATCAATATGGGTGCTAAAAACCGCCACAGCAATTGCCAAACTCTAACCAAAAGGAAGGACGCATTGAGAGGCTACAAGGCCTGGTCGTCCAAATACCTGACCTGACCTGACCATAAGGATGCCCAGGCCCCAACCAAAAGGACAAACAATTAGATCCGTACATACTATTGGGGTAAAAAATACTTGGGGATGAGGGTGAAGGGGACTGGGGTAGGGGCGCTTGTTGCTGGTTTCAGTGCTGGGTTGAGGCTGTGAGCTCAGCTGACGCTGGCTCTCCTCCAGGATCTGGGATGTTGGTCCAGTTCAGGTGGCGTTGAAGCCTGTAGTCAAAGAGTGCCAGGGATGGTGCAGTGGCTACGCTTACTGTGAGGCGGTTCCATTCAGGGATCGTGCGGGGGAAGAAGGTTCCCTGTCGGAACTGAGTTCGACATGAGTTGATGTACGCCTGCATGGGAGTTGGTTTGGCTTGAAATAGGGAATCAGAGAAGCGACCATGGTAACCACTTGCCATAAAAGAGGGTAGAGAGTGATCAAATGATTAAGGAAGGTGGTTAAAAGGAGATGGATGAAAGGGGGGGGGGGGGTATTGGCCACTACAACTAGGGTTATTAACGCCCTTGACATCGAGAGTTAATCCCTTGTTGGTCAGTATCCAACAGGGCATTCACTCTTGCAAAAGGTAGCCATTCAGTGGCCTCAAATAGGGTTTTTGGCGAGTTATACCCTTGTTTGGTCAGTACTCAAGCACATGCCAATTAAGGGCATTCACTCTTGCAAAAGGTGGTCGTTGCAGTGGCCAATACCAAAAGGTGTGTGTGTGTATATAAACAGTAGCTGGAAGGAAAGAAGAGAGCGGAGTCTGTCAAGGGAAGATAAAAGAGAGAGAGAGAGAGAGAGAGAGAGAGAGAGAGAGAGAGAGAGAGAGAGAGAGAGAGAGAGAGAGAGAAGAGAGAGAGAGAGAGAGAGAGAGAGAGAGAGAGAGAGAGAGAGAGAGAGAGAGAGAGAGAGAGAGAGAGAGAGAACAATTTGTTTATTGAGGGAAAAGAATAAGCACACAATGGACTTAATTGTTTACATCTTGTCCTCGAACAAAAACATAGCTAAACTTCCAATAATGAACAAGAAAAGAGGGGGAATATGCAAAACACCCAAGATATTTATATAAGGAATCGGGAAAGCATCATATGCATTCACACGCCCATTCATCGCGCCCCCCCCCCCCCCCACACACACACACACTCCACAGAGAGAGAGAGAGAGAGAGAGAGAGAGAGAGAGAGAGAGAGAGAGAGAGAGAGAGAGAGAGAGAGAGAGAGAGAGAGAGAGATGCAGGCATTCATTCCAGCTATAATATGTTCAATAGAACGAGTGCAAAACTCAATCATCCGTAAATATAGTTGGGTCATCTCCAGTAGTTCCGTGACCGTTGAGAGCGGAGGTCCGTTTCTCAGTGGATTTGACTTCTCTAAAGGTTAAATTTAAAAAAATAGCCCCCGTGCCTTTCGTTGATGGTGGTGTCAGAAGGGTTCTTGTGAGCACAAATGTGGAGAATGATCTCGGTGTTATAGTTGATCCATTACTATCTTTTGAACCACACATCAACGATACTGTTAAAAAGGCAAACCGTACTGCTGGTCTACTAATCAGAACAACTAAATCAAAGGAAATTATGCTACCTCTGTATAAAACATTAGTACGCCCCTTATTAGAGTATGGAAATCCTGTCTGGTGTCCCTTTTTGAGAAAACATGTTGATCATGTAGAAGGTGTCCAAAGGAGATTTACGAAAACAATTATTGGAACCAGAGATATGGACTATGAGGACAGACTAAAGTATTTGGGAATACCTAGTTTGGAATACAGACGTCTAAGAGGCGATTTGATCGAGGTGTATAAAATTCTTAATAAGTTTTATGATCCTAACACAACTAAAACTTTACTAACTTTAACTGACGAGGAGAGAACACGAGGGCATGATTTTAAATTAACAAAAAAACTAAATAACAGTCGTTCAGCTCAAAACTTTTTTACTAACAGAGTAATAACTGCATGGAACAATCTTTCTAATGAAACTGTAAATGCATCATCACTAAATAGGTCAAAAATCTTATTGACAAAAAATTTAATACTATTATGTACTCCACAAATTTGGAGATAAACAACAACAACAAAAAAACAAATACACAATAGCCGTAGTAATTCACGGGCAAACAAAAAGAAAAAAGAAAATAAATATTTATATTTGAGAAAAATATCTAGAGGGCAAAAGGCTTCATAAGCCTACAGAGCCTAAACTGATATGATATGTGGGCATAACTTGTGAGAGCCCCAAATCCAAAATGGTCGCCAACGGCCATTTTGAAAATCAACCTTTTACTGGTTTGGCTTAGAGTGCTGCACAAAACATGGTTTCTATGACTTTCTGGTATGGGGAATTCATATTTGGTGCTATTTTGATGATTTGACCTATTTCTTATGTTCAAATCCAAGATGGCCGCCGATTTTTAGCTCCGAACGGTCAGTTTTGCAAAGTCGTCGTAGATCCTTCATAGTAGGCTCTCATAGTAGGCTCTGTCCTGAGTTGAGTTATGAACAATAGAAGTAGAAGTAAGGATGCAAAGGTCATCGTAGAAGTAAGACAAAGTTCAATGTTTGTGGTTGAAGAGAGACAAACTTTCGGATTTCAAGATACAAATCCTATCCCATGATGTAATAGCTAGGTCTCTTTGCTTGCTCTGGAAAGTTAGAATGCAGCCAGTTATACGGAATCTGATAACATATTAATACACTGACATGCATTTGTCACATGAAGTTGAAGTTGAAGTCAATCAGCATCCAGTTCAATCCATGGAAACGCTTAACAATTAACGTGGATTTGCAAGTTTACACTGAATAGCTTTGTATCTAATGGAACCTCTACACTTCTGAATCTGTTGAATCATCAGACTCACTCCTCTCATCGTCACTTCCACTTTCCTCTGAAGAGTCACAAAGTATGAGCTGTTGGGGCAATGGGGGTTGGGCAGTGTAGCGCACTGGTCGGCACTTCCCATTCACCAGTTCCCAGCCATGGCCAATTGGTGATGGATGGTCAAACAGGTTGCAATGAAGTTGGCAATATGTGATGTAGTTTGTCCTTTCCACATGGAGATTCAAGGAGTCGTCATCAGGTGGGAGGCGGATTGTACACTTCCTCTTTATCTTGTGCCACTTGGAAGCTCTGGCCTGCCCGCAGGTAGCATGTGCACTTTCACCATAGACATAGGAGAGAACAAAGGTCTTCACATCAGCCTGCTCTAAAACTGTCCTCCAAGTCAAGGCTTTCACTGACTCGTCCCAGCTCTTTCGCCTCAGGATCAATGATCACGATCTCCAACACCTTCTTTTTCCCACGGCCATAGAACCCTGCGGTGTGGTCACTGCTAGTGATCACATGGAGAGGTATGATGATCTGTGAAACCTCTTCCGACAGCATGGCACAGCAGTTGATAAAGGCATGCTTGCGTTTAATCAGAAGATCACCAGGGAGTTGTTGGGAGATATATGCTGCTTGAACATACACGTCTGTGTCCTCGCTGTCGAGTACTACTGCCATCTTGTAGTTCCCAGTCCTGTGCGTGCCATAGGCAGAGAGCAGCATTGTATCAGCCTCTGGATGTCTGAAGATATCGTCCCCGTTTGCCATGCCAGTGCTGATGTTTCTCCCTCACAGTATATGACCTCCCCCCCCCCCCCCCCCCCCCCCCCCCCCCCCCCCCCCCCCCCTAGCAACTTGTGTTTTTAACTGTTTCTTTACGAGCTTCTGCAGTCTGATCTTGTTTCCTGAACTGACCATGAGCTGGTTGAATTCAGCAGCATCCTGGGAACGTGTCTTCGGGCTTAGGGAATCTTCTCAGAGGCATCATCTTCTAACGCCACGCTAATGCAAGCCCCTACGTCATCCTAATCAACGATAAGTACGACCTTCCATTCAGCATCAAGGATGACGAGCACGATCGACGGGCAGCAAAATATGCACATATTCCAAATCAGTACCTGGACGACAAATCAATCGATCAAATGGAGTGACCATGCAGCCAGGTCCCCTGACTTAAATTCCATTGGGCATGTTTGGGACATGACAGCCCCACATGGCCGAAAAGGGCGTACAGCCTTATTTCGTTTGGGACATGATTGGAAGAGCCATTCGTGCACGTGACAACCATCCACAAACCCTGGTTCAGCTTAGGCAGGCCCTTCAGGAGGAGTGGGATAGGATTCCCCAGCAGACTGTCCGAACCCTCATCTACTCTATGAGCAGGCGTTGCGTTGAGGTCACACACATTACTGCGTTTTCTCTCGTTTCTCAAGAATTTACCGAAAACCCTGAAATATGAGGGTAGGCTTGATTTTGTGTCATTAAAATCTTTTAAAGCTTCAAAACTCGATTGTTATTGGTTATGTTTTGTTGTCAGACGAATAGACAATGAGATGGATACATTTTTATTTGAATAAAGTCAATGAAAAAAGACAGCAGCATTTGTCAAAAAAGTGATACAAAACAAGCGTTGAGTAGTGAACCATAATAAACTTCACTGAGCGTGAGTGTGTGTCTGTCCAGATTCTGGTGCCGTAGTTTGAAAATCGTTTGTATTACCTGTAGACCCCTATAACCATTTTGATCACTATTACCGGGGGAATATATAGCGAGACATTTCGAAGGGACCAATAGTAAAGTGAGGCTGAGAGCTCAGCAGTTGGTGGACAAAGCCCACAAACCATTGGCTATTGACCCCTTTAACTGTGTATTTTCTTGATCACCATCACCCAAAGAATGCAGAAAGGGACATTTTGAGGAGGCCGATGGTAAAGTAAGTTTGAATGAAGTGAACGTGGCGTGGATTACATTGCAAGTGCTCTAAATGAGATTGATTTTTCATTTTTTTTTTAAAAAGGTCCAATCACAATACTGTCTAGACTACAGAAATGATCATAACAATAACGGTTGTTTTCCATGTCCTGACAATGATGGCCGTTATGTTTAACAACATGGCAAGCCATATAAACATTCTCAGATTTAGCAGATATTTTTAAAACAATGCTCTCCCCACATTTTCACACTTGCCTTTCTTACCAAACATTAAGCTGTATCTTATCAACTTTTTGAGCTAATTATCTTTGTTGAATAAATAATCGCAGTCATGATAAAGGCCATTATCTAATATGACCCCCCCTATGTAGTGCAGTACACACAACAGCCGCGGAGCATTTGTCACAGTCCTGGTTCATTTCGTTTTTCCCGTCTTGCCTTTATCTTCTACTATTATTGAATGCATGTGTTTAATTATGTAAATGGATGAAAATTAGTGTTAAATATAGCAAACGATAGAGGATGAAGTACTCAATCTGCAGTAAGAAAGGCAAGACTGAAAAAATGGAAAGAACCGAGAAATGGAGGAGGGGGGGGGGGGGGGCATCTTTACCTTTACCGAAATTGCCCAAATGGGAAGCCATACAAACAAGCTTCCATTAGTTTTACACAGTTCTGGGAGATCATTTATATGACTTGCCATCTTGTTTCTTTTTGCAAGGGAATCAACTCTTGCAGAATTCAATGCTCTGGTACTTAGGTCTACACTTTCTCTCAAATTATCTCCCATTAACATTTTGCTCTGTGACTGTGCTTTCCTTATTTTTACTCACAGTTATATAACAGAAGCTTTGCAACTTGAATAAGAGATGCATTTTTTTCTGTCTCTCTCGGCATGCTTGTGTGCATGTGGATATGTGAGCAGTGTGTGTGTGTGTGTGTGTGTGTGATAGCTCTCTCTGTGTGTGTGTGTACATGTATGCATGTGTGTGTGTGTGCATGTGACCAAAACAGTCCTCGCTGCAAGCAACAAATATTCTTAAAATGACAGTATATGACTTTGCTGAACGTGTAACATACCCATTTATTTCATTAACACCCCAAGCATCCAATCGGTGTTAAAACAATGCATTTGAAGTTCTGAAACAATGCAATCTGTATTATACCACATAACACTAGATGCATATTGCAACATAAGTTCATGCATCATTGATTCATTCATGGACACAACTGATAATAAACAACACTTTTATTCATGACACTTGACACTCATCTCTTCTAACATTCTCAAGAACGACTGAAGAGTCACATGTTGAAGACATTATTCCTTTCTGATACTCCGAAAGCCATTCTGTTACAATGCAGGTCTATTTACAATGCAGACCTATTCATTCAGATACATTAACAAACAAGCAAACCTTTGATCAAGTTGTTTCAAGCATGTAGTAATTCTTGATTCCAAATTAAAACTGTCCCATCTGTTTCAGTTTGAGACTGTGAGGTTAATTAATGTACTACAATTATATCATATATTAATATACCTAAGTATAACGCAAAAATAATAGCAGTAGTTTTGTATGAGTGAAATAATGCAACTGTGTTAAAACATGTGTTTAATGATAAAACTGCAGTAAAGTATACATTTATGCATGAGTGTAATTCCTTAACACCTGAACTTACAACTAATGTTCTTTATAATTGTTACATAACTAAAACACACACAGTGACACACAGACTATTATTTCAAATGCACATGAAAGGAAACAATCAAACATACACACTTTCATCAATTTATAGTATTATACATACATGTAAATTCTAAGGAGCCAAATAATTTTCACAAAGCTGTCTGTAACAAAAATAACTGAATTACAAGAAACTTTATTTTTACAGTCATTGCATTTTCCCACACGGTGTGATGTCATCTTGTTCCATGGCTGAGTTCACTCCCAACATGCGTCACAATTTATGCAGAGTTGAGCTGATCCAAGATCCAAGGAACTGCAACAAACAAAATATCACCGTAATCAATAACAGAATAATTATGTTTAAAACAAAAAAATCAGGAACCCTGATACAAAGTGATATAGATGGACAGTCAATGTTAATAAAGTTTTTGAACGCAAATTGCAATGCCAGAGCAAGTCACTGGGTAGGGGGCTTTTATGTCTGACTTCATTAACAACTACGTCAATGCTTACAAACTAAAGTTCCATGACGTTTTCTTCTCAACCCAGGATTTTTTTGAACAGTTCTTAACTTCAAAAGCCAGACCCACAAGTTGTGGCATTCAAAAAATCAGAAGTAATAAGAAACCTGGATTTCTAGTGTGTTCTGGAAAATTAGCAGTATTGATTTTCCTATTTCAGGACACTTTGTCCTCTCACTTTTTTATACTTGGCACATCACTGACTGAGATTAAAAGCCAAAAAGATGAGGGGTTAAATAAACGAGTATTTTTTCTTCTTTATTAAGTTTTAATAGTGATATTAATAATTAGGAAATTACAGATCTAGATTCATATCCTTTGAGTCTGACCAAAAAGCCTAATATATATAAAGAGTGATTTCTTCGCAGCCTATCAACCTTGCAAATAATGAAGCCAACTTTCTCACAGGAGGGGGGAAGGTGAAAAGCTTCACCACCTTCCAGGTGGGAAGTGTTAAGAATGGTAACAGTAGGCAGTGAGTGAGTTCACAATGATCCCCACCTGTAGTGTAGGTGAAAAGGTGAGAGTAAAAAAACCGGCTTCAGTCAGCTGCAGAGTTTTCAATCTTACTCTTAGTACATTCAGGCTTTTTGGTCTGACCTCTGTCACTCGGTCAGGACTACTATTTGCCATCCGAAGCTGTCTGGAGTTGTCCTAGTGCATGATGTCAATTCTTAAAAGTACAGTTCGTTTATTTTTGAAATGTCAGTCTTTCACCAGGTTTTTTTTGGTTGTTTTTTTTTTGTTCATATTTTTTATTTTTTTAAATTTATCTCTCTCTCTGGATGTTTTTCTTAACCCCTTCGCTGCAGCCTATTACTTGCGCATGTGCTGCCGGTGGGCCACGCTATTTTTGAACGTGGCAATACCGCTACAAAGCGGCAACGTATATATGTCGGTGGCAAGTACTGAAGCACTGTAGAGGACGTATAATGTCGTTGGCACTAAAGATAATTTCTTACTGTTTCCATTCACATGCAGGCAGACAGAATCATCTGAGAATGGCAAAGAAACAACATTTGAAAGATTAATAAACACACCACTAGAATTTAAAGGAGAGAGAGAGAGAGAGAGAGAGAGAGAGAGAGAGAGAGAGAGAGAGAGAGAGAGAGAGAGAGAGAGAAAAAATAGAAAAGCTAATTTAAAAAAAACACCTAAAAAACACAGAAAGTCTGACATTACAAAAAAGAAGGCAGAGGCTGAGGTTATGGGTCCATAAAGCCGGCGACAGACTATGTGAGTGCCTCATGTGACTGGATCAGGTTGTGACGTTTCACCTCATTTGCATACCATGCTGCTCGATCAGTCTGACTCAGTCGGGCCCAGTCAGGTGACAGGGCCGAATAGGGCGGGTTCTAAATTTCACTGATCGAGTCTGATCGAGTCAGATGGCTTGTGACCTCTTCTGTGCGGGAAGCACAATTTGGTCTTCGTCACGACCTGATCGAGTCATATGAGGCAGTCGCATAGTCTGTCTCCAGCCTAACCCACATTCTCCAGGCTACCGTTACGTAGCTCAATCACGGGATGCAAACATTACTAAAAAAAACTACTAGTAGTTGTTCCATGCCCTATCCCTTATTTCAATGAAACTTTGTGTGTTAAATAAACGAAATAAGAAAATGCATTTGTTGATGAAAAATTTGACTAGCAAGAGTTACTATCCCTGAACATAATAAATGTTGCAACAACCCCGTAACCATAGCCACTATGAAAAACAACAACCAACAACTGTACTTTATTAAAAAATCAACATCCAGAAGGCACTAGGTGGTATCCGGACAGCTCAGAGAGAAAGAGAGAGAGAGAGAGAGAGAGAGAGAGAGAGAGAGAGAGAGAGAGAGAGAGAGAGAGAGAGAGAGAGAGAGAGAGAGAGAGAGCGAGATATGATCTGACACCAATGACTAACAAGTTAGTAAAAGTTCTGCCAGACCCTCCCCCTTCTCCCTGCCCCTCCCCCCCCAACCATCTTTCAAGGAGATAAGCCTGCTATGTCCCAGGCCCATTATGTCCCACTCCTGGTTGATCCCTTTGTGTCCCAGGCCCGATATGTCCCAAAAGTGGGACAAATCGGGCCTGGGACACAACGGGCCTAGGACACAACAGCACTAATTTTGAGGGTTCCTTTAATAGCTTTATGTCCCAGAAAATTGGTGTAATTGTTATTGTTTGTGTGTTATGGTTATGGCATCGATAATGGTGGTCTGTGTGTGACAAGTGCTTGCAAGTGTGTGTGTGTATCAACTGTATGTGTGTGTATGAGTTAACTCTCTCTGTGTGTCTCTCCCTCTCTGTCTTTCAGTGTCTGTCTCTCTCTGTCTGTCTCTCTGTATGTGTGTGTGTGTGTGCGAGAGAGAGAGAGAGAGAGAGAGAGAGAGAGAGAGAGAGAGAGAGAGAGAGAGAGAGAGAGAGAGAGAGAGAGAGAGAGAGAGAGAGAGAGAGAGAGAGAGAAACAGAGACACACGCACACTTACGCGCGAGCACACACACACACACACACATCCCCCACCCCCACCCAAACCCATGCATCTGGGACACAACGGGCCTGGGACCTAATGGGATTGGGACCTATTGGGCCTTGGATACAACGGGCCCGGCCCTGGGACCTAATGGGCCTGGTACACAATGGGCCTGGGACACCTGGGCCGACCCCCTTTCATGTTCTTCTTCTTGCAGTAGACAACCGCCATCATCTTTTTGATGGTTCTGTTACAAAACTGGGGACTTCGACTTTGTAGGTAAGATATCTATACACAGAATAATTTCCTTGGCCGCCCAGACGATCGGCTTGAATGGCTGGGGGAAAGATGGGACAAGTTGGAAGTAGGATTGGGGAATACTGGAGGGAAATGAGTGGGGCAGGGTCAAAGAGGGAGGGAGGGAGGGGGAGGGGACGCTGTTTTAGTGTTTAGATCCGGGACTTGAAGCTCTCCACCGAGGCCGATGATACTGCCTCAGGTGGGAGGGAGTTCCACTCAGAGATGGTCCGTGGAAAAAAAGAAAACTTTCTGTAGCTGGTTTTGCAAGAGGGGAGAGGTACCCCAACATAAGCTGTGACATAAGCTGCCAGACTGGAAAGTCCCCAAGTTTGATACACATCAGGGCTATATTCACATTTAGGCCCGTCAACCCGGTCAAGAACGATAATCTGTTGACTGAAAAAGCAATTGCTTTTGTTCTTTTCTGTTACAAATTATCGTTCTTGACCGGGTTGACGGGCCTAAATGTGAATATAGCCCACATCAGAATCTTCAGTATGCTGAAGGTAGGGTGGTTATAAAATAAAAAATAAAAAATTTACTTTTTGTCAAATCCTAATGAAATTTATGTCATTGGAAAGAGCCCGACAAGACCTTTAAAATGATACCCAAATTATCAAAATCGGTCGACATTTGAGAAAGTTACGACGTTTTAAAATGTTAGCTTTTTTTACATGAGCTATATAAGAAAAAGTTGATCAAGATTACCGGCCCTTACCGTATCAAGGTTTGGATGAATAAAACAGCCATAACTTTTTCTTTTTTTTACCAATAAACAAAACATTGGTACCAAAATAAAGCTTATTCAAAGGGGCAACATCAACCCCAAACATTAGACAGATTAGGCCTAAGCTTTTTGTGCGACTCACAAGATCGCAACATCAACATGCGCGTGACAGAAAACATGTCCGACAGTCTTCGACGTAACACCTCCCGACTTGTGGAGACCTTGAGCAGCATTGAGATTTATTCTAGATGCACCAAATTTGGTGTACTTGTAGAAAAATAATTAAATGTAACTGCGCATTTGTTTTAAAGAATTATATAATTACCGTTCAGAAATGATAAACGAATGAATTGGACCCAAATATTGGATCGCTTGTCTCTCGCGATCGGCCGTCTTAGCGTAAAAAAAGATCGTTCCCGAATGACCGAGTAGGTGTCTGCTTCCCGAAAAAAAGAAACTCGGATGGTCAGCGCCAAGAATAACCACCAATAAAAACAAGCAAAGGAAGTGACCGTTTGGCACATAGCCAAAATCGCGGTTCGGATTTTCAACGAGAAAAATCGCTGCGGCTTGACCTAATTCCGTCGTTCCTACTGAAGGAAGACGTTTTTTAAAAAGAAAGAAGAACTGCCTCAGAGGCTCAGTACCTGCACGAATGACACCAACAGTGATGGTGAACAGAACAACGTTCTGGACAGTCACCATCATCGCCTGCTGTTTTTCTGATTCAACGCGCCTCCTCTCCGTTTCTGGGTCTCCTCCTCCGCCAGCTCCACGAGATGCTGATAAACGTATCATTTTGGCGTGAAAGAAACGAAGGTCACTGAAATTTATAAGCAAACAGCAAGCACGTTGAGACCAGCAGCCTGAGCAGGAAGCGGAAATGACACTAAATAAAGACTACAGACCAAAAACGACACAAACTAAATCTGTGCATTAGGCTAATAATGTGTGTGTTTGTGTGGGCGTGGGTGGACGCGTGTGTATGTGAATGTGATTGTATGTGGGTGCATGAGTGCAGGCGCAGACTGTTGTGTACGTGTGTGGATATGTTCCACCCCTCTCTATAATTATTGTGTGCAGCCCATATGCTGTAGAAGGGAGATAACTCTTTCGCATGAGCACAGACGATTTGACCAATCAAGTGCGTTGAATCATCAAGAGAGGAAGTTTCAAACAACACAAGTTTTCCTAGACTTAACTTTTTGTTAATATTGACATCTAGGCCTAACACAACAGTAAGATTCCTGTTACTTTTAATCTTTACGATATATATACTAGTTAATCAAAGTGTCAGGAGCATACTGTATTTTAAAAGTACAATATTTAACACCTAGACCTACTTAATTGATAATTATGATCATGATATTTATAATTATATATTATATTATTATAAACAGACTGAATGATTAAAACGCTAATTATGAGGATTAGACTAGCCGAATAAAAGTGTTTTTGTTTGTTTGATAACATCATACAGAGACAGGCAGTATGTAACTCCAGAGGCTTCAAAGTACCACCTAGCCATAATTCTCCCCCTAACCCTCGATTCTCCCCTCCCCCTTGGTCTCCTTGATAGTCCCCCCCCCCCCCCCCTGATTGACTGCAGCTATTTTTGTTTCTCTCTTCTGGTCTGGCGACTGTGGGCCTGGCCCAGCGTTAGGCTGGGTTGGGGCCGGACTAGGTCTCCAGCTTGATGGGGGTTGAAAAGCATTTGACTCATTTTAGCCTGTCCGACAGCTCCACTATTGCTGGGCACATCAGACTTGGGTTAACTGACAGTGACACTGGGTTCCATCGCCTTGAAGGAAACAGCGTACAAGGCCTTTGTACGACCCACTCTTGAATATGCCGCACCTGTCTGGGATCCACATACTCATACTGCCAAGAATATCGGCAAGTTAGAGAACTTCAAGAAGATAGAACGCTGCGCGGTTCGCTGGGCCGTGCTCCTTTGTGATGTCCTGCAGAATTTGGTCCTTTCTCTTATATGGATCTGGAGAACAACATAGCAATATATCAATGTTTCCTAAGATGCTGTTCTGCAATTCGGTTCCCACACTGCAGAAAGAAAAATCAGGTTCTGATTTCAGCTGAGTAGGTGGTAGGCAAGTTTCCAGTGGCTAGGGACTTCTTAAATTCCTTTCTAATGCCGTAATGGAGCTCTGCCATCAGGGAATTTGATGAATTATACACGTACCTCCTTAATTTCACACAGCATTCTCTCTCAAGGTGCCTGTATACACAGGGTTGTTGCTACAGTATGCTAGCAAAGTGCCTAGGACAAATGACAGGAGTACCTCCGAAGAATAGGACATTTGGCCACTTCTACAAATTTAAGCTGATGTTGCCTAACATTTACACAAATTTGCAAGTTGCATGCAGTTAGTAGTTACTTGCACATGTATACATGTATACACATGTACCCAAACAGACACTGAGACAGACACATGTTTATACACACGCACGCACACACAGTGACGACATACACACAGTGACATACAGTGACATACACGCACGCACACGCACACACACACACACACATCAGCGCTGATAACTAGTTTGGTAGCCCGAGGATAGTGTAAAAATCTGTGGGCGAATAGATTTCAAAAGTCACTAGCTCGATGGGCAACTATAAATTTCAGTACTGCATGACCCTGGTTGTTTTTTTTACCACCGAGTCTCTTCACACCATCTCTCCTTTCCAACCCACTATCAAGGCAAGCTCAGCTACAGGTCTGCTAAGATAACAACATGCTAGCACTATTCCGAAGACAAGGGAAAGGCAGCCTCCTCTATCTCCTCCCCCTTTTCTCTCTCCCCCTATCATATAGATGTCTTTCTCTCTACTTCTCTTCTTTCTTTCCATCCCACTCCACTCTTTCCTTTTCTTTTTTCTTCCTCTCTTCTTCTCTTCTTTTCCTCTCTCTCCCTCCTTCCCCCCTGTGTGTGTGCATGGATTTTTGTTTTCTTTGGGCTAGTGAAAATGTGTTCGGATAAGTAATATTTTTAAGTTACTCGCCCGAAGAGCGGGTGAAATTTGTAATGTTTGACCAGCCCTTTGACGCATGCACACACACACACACACACACACACACACATACATGGATACTGCATCCGCATTTTAAAATTTAAGGCTAGGACTAGGAGCTTGATAGTCATATTGCTGCAGAGAACTTAAGAATGTTTATTTCAGTTCTTTCTTTCATTGAATTTATAATCTTTTTGTACCTAGTACATTAGTAATACTAGGTGTGTGTGTGTGTGTGGGGGGGGGGGGGGGGCATGTTGACATCGGGAACCACAAACAGAATGACAGACGAGGTAAAACTGAAACAAAAACGGACAAAATAAAACAGACAAAGACAAAAGCTGAAACTTCTGCGACTGTTTTTCCATAAAGCAGGTATGTCGGACCAGCAAGTGATTCCAGTGCGGGTGGCTTTGAGAGCTCGTCCTTTGATCCCCAGAGAAGAGAACGAAGGGTGCCAGACCTGCCTGTGGTTCCATGCACAAGAGCCACAGGTGGTACTGGGCAAAGACAAAGCCTTCACCTTTGACTACATCTTCTCTCCGAGTCACAACCAGCAGGATGTCTACGAAAAATCAGCACGCAAGTTGGTCACAAGTACTTTTGAAGGTGAATGAGTACACTACAAGTATTTAATTATGTAGATTGGGTTTCAGAGAATAATTGATGTTTCCCCTAACCCCCCAATGACACCCCCCGAAATGACCTCGACAGAGGATATATGTGACTTGTGAGGTGAGGATGAATATTGATTGTGATTTAGAATGGTGATCAGTGTTTAAATAATCAACTAATAGTAATACTCATTACTTCTCAAAAGATAGGCTATGAAAATCTAATTGAGCACTTTTTAAGAATGTTTGGAAGAAATGTAATGTTTATTTGTTTATTTTGTTGTGCACAAGCAGTTTTATTTAAATATAAAGATTGTTTTTCTCATTTTAAATTTAAATGGTAGTTTTAACATATTGTTCACAACACATGAAATTATAACGAAATTGATTGGCATTAATGATTAACTTTAAGTAAGTAAAATTTTTTACCTAAGCTCTATTAGTATTACTAGTATTAGTCTATAAACTTACAATGTTTTAAAATAAAACTTTGGGACTTTTCAGTTTCCTGGTACTGCAGTACCTCCAGGATCATCCCACTATCTTTATAGAACAATGTCCCATATGTGCCTGTTCCAGGCCGGAGGACGTTAAGTGAACTTTCATGCTACACTTAATTTTCCTTTCTTAAACCTTTACTATCGCTTTTTTAGATAAGCTTCATTCAACAGAAAGGAAAGGGTTCAAAATAATGTTTTAGCATACAAAATATGCTTAAAAGGTATTGCCTATCGCTGTATCAGTTTCACATTAGTAACAACAACACAAGATCACATTATTTCTAATTCTAGGCCTAATATTTCTATTCCTTTTAAAAACCCTCAGTGCGCCCTCCCAATTCCGTTGAGTAAGCTCCATCAACGTAGCCAAACCAGAACTAGAACCACAACATACTTCTACGTTAAATCCTGACTGTTGCAGGCTACAACGCAACAGTGCTGGCCTACGGGCAGACGGGCAGTGGGAAGACGTTCTCCATGGGGGGCTGCTACGAGGCCTCCCTCTGCCAGGATGAGGAGGTCATGGGCATCATCCCCAGAATCCTCAGGGACCTCTTCAAAGGCATTGACGAGAGGCCACAGTACAACTTCAAAGTCACTGTGTCTTACCTGGAAGTACGCTGTTGGCTTCATTTGATGTTGAATTTTTTCCCTGTTTAGTGTAATCTAGAATAAATCTACAGTATATCCATCTATGCAATTTTTCAAAGTAAGGATTACACTGGTATTAGTGAGTTATCGTGTATATATGCTTATTATTATAACAATAGAGATGATTGAATTTTTGTGTGTGCAAGAATCTCTTTACAATAGCATTCACTGCATGATTTACTTTTGTTTTGTATTGTTTATATATATATATAATTGATTTATTTTTTAATGTTGATAAGTAAAATGTGCATGTACAAACAAAAATACACATAAAATAAGAACATTAAGTTAACAAACGACAAACAAATGATCAAAAGAGAGGGGATTATGGCTAAATTAGGTCAGGTTTATGAGATTGGAATAAAACCATTATGTCATTGGTTTGAAAGAAACTGTAAGTGATTGCAGTTAGACCAACAGCTGTGTGATGCATCTGAGAGTTGACTGTATAACCTTATAAAGATAATCCAATGTAAAAGGGTGTTGATCAGTTCTCATGTTTTGTTGTATCTTGCAGATTTACAACGAAGAACTGTTAGATCTGTTGTGTCTACCCTCTCAGAGACAAACCTTAACCATACGGGAGGAGCACAATGGAGAGATTAAGGTAAAGAATTGTTTTAACTTTTTGATGAAATAATTTCGATTCATCTCGCATTGAAATAGATATATATATAAAAGTATAGCATTAGCCGTTGTTGGTGTGATTCATTTTTGTGCTTATGCTTTGTGTGTGGTCTTGTGTGCATCTGTGTGTACCTGCATACAGATAAATGCATGCATGTAAAGCTCAAATATTTTTAGTTCAGGTTAGAAATGTACCCATAAAAATGCAAGATTTACTTGGTGCACCTTAACCATTTTTATTGAGACTAGAAGTAGCTAGTGGCACATAAAAATTAAATTGTTACGCAGCTTAAAAATAGCTAATCCACGTAAAACAGCAAACATTTCTAAGAATAACACAAAAAGAATGGATTGATAATGTAGTTTTGTTCGAAAGTTATGATTTTTTAAAATAATATAATTTTTTCACAAATCTTGTAAATGCGATTTTCCACAACTTTGACATCCCATAATTTCTACATTAAGAGAATACCAGGGCCACAATTTTTCTGGAGCTGTTGTTTCAGTGCTGTGCTAAGAGAAAAATATTGTTTCACTGTAATTTTCAACTTAATATTGAAATGCTGATGGCCCAAACTTGGTCGAAATTGCAAAATGTAAACTGTCAATTTTTCATGATCCCCTATTTTTTAGCACTCCGTTTGAAGAAACATGATTTTTTTATTTAGAATAAGTTGTGGTGTGATGTGTGACTTTCCCCCCCAGATCAAAGGCATCAGGGAAGTGGTGGTGGGCTCCTTTGAGGACACCCTGCAGTGCTTGTCACAAGGGACGCAGTTCCGCACAGTTGGAGCCACCGCCATGAACGATGCGTCCAGCCGATCACACGCCATCTTCACCATACACATAGAAAAAAGCAAGAAAGAAGACCTGTAAGATGAACTAGATTGTACTCAGAAAGATTTGAGAGAATGAAGATAACCACAAAATAACTGATATTAACTCTCTTGTGCGGTGAACGTTCGTGAACGTTCAGAAAAAAATCGAATCGGAAATGCTGAGAACATTCGGGAACGTACGGATTCCACGTGGCCGGTTTGGGCGCTTCCATTTTGTTTCTATCACATGGCAGTCACGTGAGCGCTTCAGCCTCGCTTTCGCTATAGATTACACTTCCGTCCTGTTGCTTGCTTTGGCTTCTAGGCCGATTGGTTTGAAAGATATGAATTTTTGAAAATTAGTGACCGACTTCGGCATTTTCACGATTTTTCCAATATGAATGACAAACAGTTATGGCGTCCATTGACTGAGGAAAGCAATGAATAGTCATATTTTCGTGAAAGATGGGACTTATGAGATCGCGAAGTGATGAGTTAAGAGTGTATCCTGACCTATTTCGGCAGCGAGCTTGTTTTTGTTCGATCAATGCGAATTTTTGAAGTCGTGTTACTGACATCGGCATTTTCCCGACTTTTACATCATGGATGATGAGTCGTTATTGCATCCACTGAGTGATGACAACGATGAAAATTCCTTTTTTTGTGAAAGATAGGAATTATAAGATTGTGAAGTGAAAGGGTAAGTGAATTATTTTGATCTACATTTCCATTTCACTGTTTCAGTCGTCTTGAAAATAACTGACATTAAGGAAGACCTGTGGCTGTAAGATAAACTAGATTATACTTAGAAAGGTTTGAGAGTATGAAGATACAGTATTAGTAACCACAAAATAGCTTCCTCCGAAGACGGAGTGTGGCTGCCCACGTGGCAGGGTAATAAAAAATTGTCACACACGTAGTGTTCTCATCCGTAGCTGATGCAGTTGTAGCATTGTGTTCAAGTGTTTCTGCTGTTGGGATGATCCCTGGAGTCTTTTAGCCAGGGTAAGCCAAACAAACAAACCATAAAATAACTGGCATATTGTATTTCTTACCTTATGATAAATGTTGGCATGGGGCAGATCCTAGAAATACAGTTGCGCACTTTTGATTGTTCAAGAGGTTGCATTCGATGGAACATTTTTTTTTATGGGGGAAGAATATGTTAAAATAAATTAGGTTTGAGTGCATAGCTTTTAATTCATCTTTTTTTCCTCATTGTGAACCCATGATATAATTTTATACAGCCGATATGTTGTTGTTTTCGTTCCCCAGCTTAAGCGTTCTGGGGGCACACCCAGTGCCATGTGAACATTTCGCATGGCCTTGGGTGGGAAGATTACGTGTATGGCTGCTTTTAAAGGGCCCCGCCACATGGGCGGCCACACTCCGACTTCAGGGGACACAGCTGATATGATTACTATTAGCTATTCCATTTATATATTTGAGATAATATTGATTTCATTAAAAAGCCCAATTGAAAAATGAACCCCAAAAATGTTTTTCATGGGGAAAAGTGTTCATAGGTAATAAAAAAAAAAAAGGACGATGTTTATCTCTCTGTGTGCGTCTGTGTTAGTACAGTATATATTATTGTGTTGTGGAGGTAAAGAACTTCACAAATCATCGGCTGCATAATTCTGAAACGATAAGCAATTGAATGTTAGTTAAAGAGGCGGAGAAAAAGACAACGATTCTGTTGTTTGTTTGTACAGGGATGACCACTGTGTGACCAAGTTCCATCTGGTGGACCTGGCTGGCTCTGAACGGGCCAAGAGAACCAGAGCAGAGGGAGACCGCTTCAAGGAAGGTGAGCTTTAAATAATGTATGAATGGCATCTGTACCACACTTGTAGGAAGGTGAGCTTTAAATAATGTATAAATGGCATCTGTACCACAAACTTTAAATAATGATATTTATTGGAAAAACAGTTCACAGGGAACTACTCACTATGATAATGGAGCAGCCTGAGATGCAAAACATGGCCCAGGTCTGTGGCACTGTGGGACAACCTTTGGGGGCTTGCTGTGGCGCTACAATTGACAGTTTCGTCAACCAGACCGGCTGAAACGTCTAGCATGACTGAACAAAGAAGAAGAAGCATGCACAGTCTAACAGATATATAATAAATCAAAAGAATTCAGAGCTATATCCTTATTTATTTAACCCTCTTGCATTCAAATTTGTTACAGAAAAAACTTCTTCTAGTGTTGAGATTCTTTTATACATTTTCGGGAAAATCTGTCTTTTGAAGCACGCAGAGTGCCATATAGTTACTATCACATCATTGCAAGTAAGAACCTTTTTCATAGTGTGTGTATATTAAGCCAGAATTTAGTGCGCAATAAAAACAACAACACCAGAGGGGGTCTCAAAGTGGGGGCAAGCTATGGGCGTTTTCGGGTGGCTTGAATACACAGAGGCAACTTCTGGAAGGGCGTTTTTTGGCGGAATAAATGCAAGAGGGTTAAATGGCTCCATTTTGTGCAGGTGTCAACATCAACCGTGGGTTGTTGGCGCTGGGCAATGTCATCAGTGCTCTTGGTGAAGATGTTCAGAAGAGAGGCCATATCCCCTACCGAGATTCCAAGCTCACTCGCCTGTTGCAAGGTATATAGAATTGGCCAGTCAGTTCTTTCTTTGCAATTGATTGTTCGTATCAAATGGATTTTTGTCCAAAGCTTTTTTTCTTCAACAAAAATTAATTTTGTATTTATTTTTTTAAATGACTGTTTTTTTGTGCATGGCACTTGGCAACTTTTAAAATCCCTTTTTGCATTTTTTGTTCTTGTTATTCAGTTGTAAAAAAATAGTACTTTCAACATGTTTTTTTAATTTTAAGTCATGCCATTTCAACAGGCATTTCAGTGTTCTTTGTTGACCTGCAAACCCCTACTTCTATCATTCACATTCAAGTATATACATGTACTGTATAAACTATGCTTAAGCTGTAATAACTCTTTGAATGTCAGTGTATGCTATCTTCCTGTGTGTTGTGTCTGGGCAGTAACAGCCACACGCTGATGGTGGCCCTGCGCTGAATGTCTGTATGCACCTGTGTGACTGTTTTCCTGTGTGTTGTGTTCAGACTCTCTGGGTGGCAACAGCCACACGCTGATGGTGGCCTGCGCTGAATGTCTGTATGCACCTGTGTGACTGTTTTCCTGTGTGTTGTGTTCAGACTCTCTGGGCAGTAACAGCCACACGCTGATGGTGGCCCTGCGCTGAATGTCTGTATGCACCTGTGTGACTGTTTTCCTGTGTGTTGTGTTCAGACTCTCTGGGCAGTAACAGCCACACGCTGATGGTGGCCCTGCGCTGAATGTCTGTATGCACCTGTGTGACTGTTTTCCTGTGTGTTGTGTTCAGACTCTCTGGGTGGCAACAGCCACACGCTGATGGTGGCCTGCGCTGAATGTCTGTATGCACCTGCGTGACTGTTTTCTTGTGTGTTGTGTTCAGACTCTCTGGGCGGCAACAGCCACACGCTGATGGTGGCCTGCGTCAGCCCCGCAGACTCCAACATGGAGGAGAGCCTCAACACCCTGCGCTACGCTGACCGCGCCAGGAAGATCAAGAATAAGCCCGTCATCAACAGGGACCCTCAGAGCGACGAGATCATGAGGCTCAGGCAACTGGTCAGTGCTTTGTCTGTGTGAAAGTCATTTTGTTTGTCCAGAAACAAAGTGAAAGTCATGTTTTAAGCTCAGTGATGAAGGTCAAACAACAAAGCTGATAGGTGATTTGTGTCTGAGGAAACATTTCTTTTAGGCTACCCAAACTGTCTCAGGAGGTGAGTAATTTGTATGATTGAATGTGAAGGTTATTCTTTTGCTCAATGAAGGAATTTTCTTGTGTTTTTCACAACTTTCAAAATGATTATGGCCTTTGAATTGCTTGATTTGGTTTCTTTCCTTTTGTGCATGGTGTGGTGTGTTTATAGTTTGCTATCAAGCTACTTAAACCTTACTTTGGCTTTAGATAACTTTCTCTGTCAAATAGTGCCTTTGATGCCTGGTGCATGTGGTTTTTCATTGAAAAGTTTCAACTTTATTACAGCAATCTGTAGATGCTTTAAGTTTACAACATTGACCATAGCTCCTGTCCCAAATGTGTATGATTGTGTGTATGAATAATTACAGTGTAAAAATACTCACAGGAATGGGTAACCTTTTCTTTTAAACTTTTTTCCCCCCGTGCTGCGTTTAGGTGCAGTCCCTGCAGATGCAGTTGCTGCAGAAAGGTGGGGGATCAGTGAACACAGGCCTTTCAATCCCAGAGTGAGTAAAAGAAACCACTTTTCTGTCAGCCTTTAAATTTTTTATTTTTTTTTATCCCATTAATCAGTGTTTTCTGTCAATTTTAAATCAGTTTCAGCACTATGCAATGTTGTTTTTTATTTATC
This sequence comes from Phymorhynchus buccinoides, assembly GCA_017654935.2. Lineage (NCBI taxonomy): Eukaryota > Metazoa > Mollusca > Gastropoda > Neogastropoda > Raphitomidae > Phymorhynchus > Phymorhynchus buccinoides. The sequence continues at coordinate 57,359 of JAGGCT020000752.1, read as the reverse complement.
TTTTCAATGTTGACTCCCTTTGCAATTCAAAATAAGGGGCTGCGTATTGCACTGTTAGAAAACAATAACAGAAACAAACGAAACGAAGCAAAGGAGAAGTGAAAATCTTGCATGTAATGAAAAATAGATTACACATAGACACATATGCACATACAAGCACTCAAACACACTTACAAACGTACTGTCCTACATTGTGTCTCGTAATCACTCTACCTCATACCATTTCTTTTCCAAAGAACAATACAGTAGACCCCCCCCCCCCCCCTTATAAGACCCCCATTGCAAGACTACCTCCCACTTAACTTTTTTGCAACATGCCGCTAGAATACTAGCAACACCCGAGTTTACTGTTGCCGAGTAGCTAAATTGATGGTTTATCATGTGTCTGTGTGTATGGGTGAAATTAATTGTGTGCTGTTATGTTATTATTCACTGTATATGCCTTGAGTTGATAATAATATTTGTCTGTAACTTTTAAATGTTTTTATTTGTTAACGTGATCATTTCTGTGCAAATTGTGACATTATTTTCCATTTATAAACAATGTCATTTCTTTGCTCTGTTACCTTTATCCAAGTTGGTGTATCATACTGTATGTGTGCGTGCATGCATGTGTGTGTGTGTGTGTTCAGAGATTTCAGATTGCCATCTTCTTCATTTGCTTTTCTTGCTTTCTCACATTTTATGAACAAATTTCTTTCTGTGTCTTATGTGTGTGTGTGTGTACTGTGTAGCATTACTTTATGACATTTTACTGTTTGATGTGATATTATTATTATGATGTTCTTTATTAATATTTCCTTGTTGTTTGAAGAATTATTTTTGGGGACATTAATTTTTATTAGCTTAAGGAGTACTATTACATACTTTATTTACTTATTTGTGTGTGGGGTGGGGTGGTGGTAGGTGGGAATGAGTGTATGTGTGCTTGACAAGCTTAATTTTACTGTGTGACGTAACCTGTGCTTTTATGTATGAGTACTATTACATTGTTTACTTATTTGTGTGTGGTTGGTGGGAATGAGTGTATGTGTGCTTGACAAGCTTAATTTTACTGTGTGACGTAACCTGTGCTTTTATGTATGAGTACTATTACATTGTTTGTTTACTTATTTGTGTGTGGTTGGTGGGAATGAGTGTATGTGTGCTTGACAAGCTTAATTTTACTATGTGACGTAACCTGTGCTTTTATGTATGAGTACTATTACATTGTTTGTTTACTTATTTGTGTGTGGTTGGTGGGAATGAGTGTATGTGTGCTTGACAAGCTTAATTTTACTATGTGACGTAACCTGTGCTTTTATGTATGAGTACTATTACATTGTTTGTTTACTTATTTGTGTGTGGTTGGTGGGAATGAGTGTATGTGTGCTTGACAAGCTTAATTTTACTATGTGACGTAACCTGTGCTTTTATGTATGAGTACTATTACATTGTTTGTTTACTTATTTGTGTGTGGTTGGTGGGAATGAGTGTATGTGTGCTTGACAAGCTTAATTTTACTATGTGAAGTAACCTGTGCTTTTATGTATGTATTTGTGTCTCTATACTATATGTCTTGTCAGTTTTAGTTTTAAGTGCACGCTGAAAAAAGATTTTGAATTTAGTATTTTAGCAACAGGCAAAATGCCCCTGAGGCCGACAGTGATGTAGCTGCTTTCAACTCATTCAGTTAAGCACACAATAACAAATTGGTTTTCAAATTTTATATCATTTAAAAGAGTAAAGATACATCAAAACCATTATACGAAAATAAAGTCACCGTGATATCCAGATTTTTAAAGATAATTTATTGAAAAGGGCCCAAATTGGGTCTCCTGAAGAATTTCTACTCCTTGACTGCAGTGTCCTGAAGGAATATGGAGCAACGAGAAGGGTTGTGTTGAAAGTGCTAAGACCTACTTCTCTGAGACATTGCCCTTCTTTGTAAGTATTTTTAAATTACCTCCCTTATAAGACTCCCTCACACTTAACCCTTTCATCGCCACTGTCGCCTCTTGGCACCACAATGATTCAACACCCATGTCACTAAAAGGCATCAAATGAGGGTCTGTTATCTAAGAATAGGCCCTATTTTATGGATGTCACAAAGGAATCCCTAATATTGCAGACAAAATCTTTTCTCTACCCAGGTAAGTTTAATGGAAAGTTTTGGCTGAAGAATGGCTGGCATTGAAAGGGTTAAGACCTTATTTTGGATGATTTTTCAAGGTCTTATAAGGGAGGCTCTACTGCGCATATACTTCAATCGAACAAACCGCTTCTTCCACAGAACCACCATCACTGCCATGACATCCACCTCAACCGACACGGGGGCCCAGCAGGAGGTGACACGCCTGACAGAACGCGTCGTTTCCCTGGAGAAGGAGAACACGGAGCTGACGCAGGAGCTGGAGCGCGCCATCAACCAGAGCACGCGCATGTGTGAGAACTCCATCCAGATGGAGGCCGCGCTGGAGACATTGAGGACCAGGCTGGCCTCCCTCAAACAGGGCACAGGGTAAACCATGCTGCGGAGCGTTGTTTGTTTGGAGGTTTTTTGTTTGTTTTATTGGGGTTGTTTTTGTTTGATTGTTTGTTTATCTTAGTGCATCATTCCGGTTCCCTGTGGGGATTCCGGGGGACTTTAAAAAATAAAAAAAGTTCCCCCATCTTCTGGAAGTTCTGTGCTTGTAACTTCCTCTAATCTGCCACTCTCTTTAAGTCTGCCTTTTCCCTTTGCTTTCTATCATCTGTTATCTTTCTGACTTATTGGCCCATTCTCCTTCCTTTAAAAAAAAAAAAAAAAATCCAAATAATTTTTCTCCTTTGAGGTTCTCCGAAATCGGAATGTGTCGGTTGTACGCAGCAGGGAGACCAGTGAAAACTGAAAACCGGACACATGCGTACCTTATCCATTATGGCCATATGGCCTGGGAAGGCAGAAGAAGATGAAGCATTTATTCCGAAGCAGTGGGCTTTTGAATCACGTCAACGTTTTGTATGGTATATTACCCCAAACTGGTGTTTCCCGTTGGGTAACTTTGGCAATATTGGGCTTGTTGCTGTATTCTGTTATACCCTTTTATGTTGTTGTTTTTTTAGATTATAAACTGGAGCCAAAAAGTTAAGCAACCTTTTGCAAAACAACTTCAAAATATTTCTGAGTGATTGGCACAGATTTTCTTTTGTAAATGAATACAAATTTAGCCTATCTATTTACCGACCTGCATGCATAATTTCACTTTGTTTATATTCAAATTACATTATGGGTAACACCCACATCAATAATAGGGGTTGCTTAACTTTTTGACACATGTTTATATTTATTCCGAACTAAAACTAAAAGCAGAACAAAATAGTGGTTTGATTTATCTATTCAAATATATTTTTTTTTTAAACCCAATTTTTTTAAAACAGCAGTTGGTATGCAATGTACGCTTGTGTGCTGAAAGAAAAGTGTGTGCTGTACCAGCAAATAATTTGAATCATGTCTATGGAAGGAATTCTTTGTTTGCTCGAATGAAACTTGAAAGAGATTGTCAGTACTGACATACACACACACACGCAAACACGCGCGCCCGTACGCAGAATAATGTAATGCTGTGGTGTGATGTTACAGTGTGATTCACAGGGTGGACTTTGAGACCCTGAGCTCCAGCATTGATGAAGAAAGGCACCCGGAGCTGAAAGAAGAGCTGGACAAACTGAGACAGCTGGCAGACACCTTGAAGGACACCATAGAAGACCAGCCCCAGGTAATCTTGGATAAAAAATAAAAAGGATGAGACACTGGAGGGAGGGGAGAGAGAGGGAGGGAGAGAGAGAGAGAGAGAGAGAGAGAGAGAGAGAGAGAGAGAGCAAAAGAACAGAGAAGTAATATAAAACTTAAAAGGATGGGAAGAAGAGAGGGATTATTTTTCTTCTCGCTTCCATTTATTCTTTTTTTATTATTCATTTTCTTACTTTAACGTTCTATGTAATGCTCTTCCTTGAATGTTCGGTTGGCTTATTCATATTTTAAGTTATGCTAGGAGAAGCTTCTGCCAACGTACCCGATACAGATACAGTTTTGAAGAGTGATAAGAAAAGAGAGAGTGTGGGAGTGAGATGTGTTGGGACGAGTCATAGAAATCAAGACAAAAGACATGCCATTATTGAAATAAAGAAGTCTTTAAGTAACTACTTTTTACATTTTTGGTTGATTTTGTAGGTGTTTAAATCATGGATGCAACCTTGTCTTGGATACCAGGCGGCGCCTGTTTTTCAAAATTTTGACCCCCCCAAACAAAATTGGATTCAAAGTTCAAGGGGGGAAAAGTGTTGAATTATCACTTTACAAGCCTGGAATAAGCTTCAGATTGAGTGTGATTTTGCTTTTTCTTCAGCTCCAGAAGGACCCCTGCCTTGCCTGTTTTTGGATTTTCTCCAGTTGCATCCATGTGTTTTGCTTTGTTTTAATGCTCTCGCCTGAATGTTTCAGGAAGAACAAGAGTCAACTACTGTGGAAGACGAAGACATGAAAGAAGACACAGAAGATCAAGTAAGACTTAGTTACAGTTACACACATGTTCCTACTGCTCTCATGCTATTTTTCGATAATTTTTCATTTTTATTCTGTTACCGTGAAATCTTTAACTTGTGTATTTTTCTTTATGTTGCTTTACAACTTCAGTAAATAAAAAAAGGAAGTTTGTTTTAGAAATGAGAAAAAGAATGTTTCTGTTTTCATAAATTGCTGTTCTTATGTGTTTTTAATTCTCCGCTTAGCTTTTTACCCTTGTCCACTGTAAGGTCTAGGATATACTCATGCACGTGTACATGCATGTGTTGTCTTTTTCAATGATCGTATAAAATATTAGCTTTACAGTGGAATCTCCCTTATAAGATGAGGTCTTATAAGGGAGGGGTCTTATAAGGGAGATGATTTTAATACTTACAAAGAAGGGCAATGTCTCAGAGAAGTAGGTCTTATGTGGGAGGGAGTCTTATAAGGGAGGTTCACACTGTAGTACGTTTTGGTATTTAAGCCTTAAAATGCAGGTGGGACTTAAGTTTTATTGTTTCATCTAAAAAACCCATTACTGAGGTCCATAAAAAAAAATCCTTGCCCTAAATGGGAATCATACCAGGGGTTTACACCTTGCTCCTCTGCATGTTTCGTTGTTGTTGCCTGTAGTCCACCAGGGGTCTCCACCTAGCTCCTGTGCATGTTTCATTGTTGTTGCCTGTAGTCCACCAGGGGTCTCCACCTAGCTCCTGTGCATGTTTCGTTGTTGTTGCCTGTAGTCCACCAGAGGTCTCCACCTTGCTCCTGTGCATGTTTCATTGTTGCCTGTAGTCCACCATGGGTCTCCACCTAGCTCCTGTGTATGTTTCGTTGGTGTTGCCTGTAGTCCACCAGGGGTCTCCACCTAGCTCTTTCGTTGTTGTTGCCTGTAGTCCACCAGAGGTCTCCACCTTGGTCCTGTGCATGTTTCGTTGTTGTTGCCTGTAGTCCACCAGGGGTCTCCACCTAGCTCCTGTGCATGTTTCGTTGGTGTTGCCTGTAGTCCACCAGAGGTCTCCACCTTGCTCCTGTGCATGTTTCGTTGTTGTTGCCTGTAGTCCACCAGGGGTCTCCACCTTGCTCCTGTGCATGTTTCGTTGTTGTTGCCTGTAGTCCACCAGGGGTCTCCACTTTGCTCCTGTGCATGTTTCGTTGTTGTTGCCTGTAGTTCACCAGGGGTCTCCACTTTGCTCCTGTGCATGTTTCGTTGTTGTTGCCTGTAGTCCACCAGGGGTCTCCACCTAGCTCCTGTGCATGTTTCGTTGTTGTTGCCTGTAGTCCACCAGAGGTCTCCACCTAGCTCCTGTGCATGTTTCGTTGTTGTTGCCTGTAGTCCACCAGGGGTCTCCACCTAGCTCCTGTGCATGTTTCGTTGTTGTTGCCTGTAGTCCACCAGAGGTCTCCACCTAGCTCCTGTGCATGTTTCGTTGTTGTTGCCTGTAGTCCACCAGGGGTCTCCACCTAGCTCCTGTGCATGTTTCGTTGTTGTTGCCTGTAGTCCACCAGAGGTCTCCACCTAGCTCCTGTGCATGTTTCGTTGTTGTTGCCTGTAGTCCACCAGGGGTCTCCACTTTGCTCCTGTGCATGTTTCGTTGTTGTTGCCTGTAGTCCACCAGGGGTCTCCACCTAGCTCCTGTGCATGTTTCGTTGTTGTTGCCTGTAGTCCACCAGGGGTCTCCACTTTGCTGCTGTGCATGTTTCGTTGTTGTTGCCTGTAGTCCACCAGGGGTCTCCACCTAGCTCCTGTGCATGTTTCGTTGTTGTTGCCTGTAGTCCACCAGAGGTCTCCACCTTGCTCCTGTGCATGTTTCGTTGTTGTTGCCTGTAGTCCACCAGGGGTCTCCACCTAGCTCCTGTGCATGTTTCGTTGTTGTTGCCTGTAGTCTACAATCCATTTAACTGCTGTTGCGTTAGACCAAGATTTCTAGATTAATAATGAAATTTACAATGTTGGTGTCCGCGGGTGGAGCAGTCTGTCCAAGTAACAAGTGCTAATTTTAGGCGAAAATGTCAACGTAGCTGTAACAGACAGTATGCAGACAAGTACACAATAGGTGTAATGTGATGCTAAGACACAACAAAGCAACTGGATATTATTATTGTTATTCGACTTTGTCAACAAACAACATACAAAAAAACAGCAAAACAATGCTTCTCCTCTTCAATCCAGTCTGCAAAAAATGAAATTTAAAATGTTGGTATTGACAGACAGAGCACTGCAGCCATGAGAGTCCATGGGTCATGTGCTGCGTCAGGCCAAGACGTCCATGGAGTGTAATGAAATGTGTAATATTGGTGTCCAGAGACAGAGCAGTGCAGTCCAGAGAGGGGGGCCAAGTCCAGGGAGCATGTGCTGCGTCAGGCCAAGACGTCCATGGAGTGTAATGAAATGTGTAATATTGGTGTCCAGAGACAGAGCAGTGCAGTCCAGAGAGGGGGGCCAAGTCCAGGGAGCATGTTCTTCGGCAGGCCAAGACATCCATGGAACTGTAATGAAATGTGTGATGTTGGTGTCATCAGGCCAAGATGTCCATGGAGTGTAATGAAATGTGTGATGTCGGTGGCAACAGACAGAGCAGTGCAGTCCAGAGACCCGGGCCAAGTCCACGGAGCATGTTCTTCATCAGGCCAAGAAGTCCAGGGAGTGTAATGAAATGTGTGATGGTGTCCACAGACAGAGCAGTGCAGTCCAGAGACCCGGGCCAAGTCCAGGGAGCATGTGCTGCATCAGGCCAAGATGTCTAGGGAGTGTAATGAAATGCGTGATGTTGGTGTCCACAGACAGAGTCCAGAGACCCGGGCCAAGTCCAGGGATCATGTTCTTCATCAGGCCAAGATGTCCAGGGAGTGTAATGAAATGCGTGATGTTGGTGTCCACAGACAGAGCAGTGCAGTCCAGAGACCCGGGCCAAGTCCAGGGAGCATGTGCTGCATCAGCCAAGATGTCCAGGGAGTGTCATGAAATGTGATGTTGGTGTCCACAGACAGAGCAGTGCAGTCCAGAGACCTGGGCCACATCCAGGGAGCATGTTCTTCATCAGGCCAAGATATTCAGGGAACTGTAATGAAATGTGTGATGTTGGTGTCCACAGACAGAGCAGTGCAGTCCAGAGACCCGGGCCAAGTCCAGAGATCATGTTCTTCATCAGGCCAAGATGTCCTGGGAACTGTAATGAAATGTGTGATGTTGGTGTCCACAGACAGAGCAGTGCAGTCCAGAGACCCGGGCCAAGTCCAGGGAGCATGTTCTTCATCAGGCCAAGATATCCAGGGAACTGTAATGAAATGTGTGATGTTGGTGTCCACAGACAGAGCAATGCAGTCCAGAGACCCGGGCCAAGTCCAGGGAGCATGTTCTTCATCAGGCCAAGATATTCAGGGAACTGTAATGAAATGTGTGATGTTGGTGTCCACAGACAGAGCAGTGCAGTCCAGAGACCCGGGCCAAGTCCAGGGAGCATGTTCTTCATCAGGCCAAGATATTCAGGGAACTGTAATGAAATGTGTGATGTTGGTGTCCACAGACAGAGCAGTGCAGTCCAGAGACCCGGGCCAAGTCCAGGGAGCATGTTCTTCATCAGGCCAAGATATTCAGGGAACTGTAATGAAATGTGTGATGTTGGTGTCCACAGACAGAGCAGTGCAGTCCAGAGACCCGGGCCAAGTCCAGGGAGCATGTTCTTCATCAGGCCAAGACGTCCAGGGAGTGTAATGAAATGCGTGATGTTGGTGTCCACAGACAGAGTCCAGAGACCCGGGCCAAGTCCAGGGATCATGTTCTTCATCAGGCCAAGATATTCAGGGAACTGTAATGAAATGTGTGATGGTGTCCACAGACAGAGCAGTGCAGTCCAGAGACCCGGGCCAAGTCCAGGGAGCATGTTCTTCATCAGGCCAAGATATTCAGGGAACTGTAATGAAATGTGTGATGTTGGTGTCCACAGACAGAGCAGTGCAGTCCAGAGACCCGGGCCAAGTCCAGGGAGCATGTTCTTCGGCAGGCCAAGATATTCAGGGAACTGTCATGAAATGTGTGATATTGGTGTCCACAGACAGAGCAGTGCAGTCCAGAGACCCGGGCCAAGTCCAGGGAGCATGTTCTTCGGCAGGCCAAGATATTCAGGGAACTGTCATGAAATGTGTGATATTGGTGTCCACAGACAGAGCAGTGCAGTCCAGAGACCCGGGCCAAGTCCAGGGAGCATGTTCTTCGGCAGGCCAAGATGTCCTGGGAACTGCAGGAGCTGAACCAGATCCTGACCAAGAAACAACAGCTGGCCTGCAATACACAGGGAGAAATCACTGCCATGCGCTCGCATTACGAGGTAAAGGCTCGCTGTAACTGTAAGGATTTAGTTTATTGATCTTTGATATAGACCCTAGGTACTGCATGCTGTGAGTTGTAGTCTCTTGTTTTCTTCTACCGATGGCTTTATTCTTTCTCAACATAAGATGCCTATCTTCATGGTATACTTGAATTTGTCTTTTGAAATTAAAATCAGTCATGGCATTTGCTCTGTTCCAGCCGATAGAAATTGCCAAGTGAACTGTTAACTGCCAAGATTTACTTGGGAATTGTCGCCTTGTGAAATCTACAAGGAATAGAACTGCTGTCAATTTACGTTGTCAGTTGCCTTTCTTGTATTTTTTGGTACATCATTGGTTGATCAAAGCTAGATGTGACATGATAGATCTAGCCCCTTGTTTTCAAAGGGAGTTTTCATAAAGCCATTTCAAGAAAGAAAAACTTACACAATTTGTAAACTAATTTCCAACAATAGGCTCCTGATTTTTTTTCTCCATTTAATATTGTGAGAGGAGAGAGTTGATTTAGGGTTCGTGTGTGCTGGGAGGAGGGTGTGGAGGTTGAGGGGAGTGGACAAATTTCCCAAAGACATAAGCATAAAGCAAACCAACAACAAAAACTAGAGTTTGTAGATGGATCTTATGGTTTTTCAAAGAAATCCAGTAAGGATTTAGATGTTAGTTGCGCTGAAGTAATGTGTGTTCACCACAGGCCACGGTGAAGGAGTGGGAGAACAAAGTAATGTGTGCATGTGTGTGTGTGTTCACCACAGGCCATGGTGAAGGGGTGGGAGAACAAAGTGACCCAGCTGCAGAAAGAGAAAGACGAACTGACTGTGAAGCTGAACGACACGCATACCTCTACCCATGCTAATGCCACCAAGTCAGTTTATATGATGTGTGTGTGCGTGTGCGTGTGCGTGTGCGTGTGCGTGTGCGTGCGTGTGTGTGTGTGTGCATGTGTGTGTGTGTGTGTGTGTGTGCATGTGTGTGTGTGTGTATGTGTCCTCAGATGTATGCAAATACCACACACACACACCTGCATATACAGATGTGAAGCACTCATAGGCACCCTCCCCACACACACCTTTTAAAAACACACAAGCATACAAACACATGAATGACATTGCGTATAACTACACATGTACAAACCACAGGCAGGTGTGCATGAAAACAAAAACACCCTCAAATTCACAATTCGTCGAATGAAAGCCAGAAGGCTGTATCTACAGCTTTCATTCTTCCTTTTGTGACTGTTCCTTATGGCTTTCAGTTTAACCCAACAATATTTATATAGTACTGGGTAACTACGTGCTTGGATTGAATTTTCTGTTTTCGCTCAGTGATGTTGAGATAATTATCTCTGTGATTTTCAGTTTAGTAAATAATTTTTTCCTTGTGAAGATTGACTTTTCTGTTTTTGCCCAGTGATGCCGATATATTCCTGTGATTTTCAGTTAAGACCAAAATTGTTTCCCACATTACTAGCGGTCAGTTGCTGTGTGGACAGGGTCAGTATTACCCTGTGATGTTCAGTTCAGTCCAAAACTATTTCCCATGTGATGTTACTAGCGGTCAGTTGCTGTGTGGATAGGGTCAGTATTACCCTGTGATTTTCTGTAAAGTCAAATGCCATGTGACTAGCGGTCAGTTGCTGTGTGGACACCTGTGATTTTCTGTCGTCAAATGCCATGTGACTAGCGGTCAGTTGCTTCGTGGACAGGGTCAGTGAGCAGCGCAGGAAGCGTCTACATGAACTGGAAACGGAGTTGTCGGCGCTGAGGAAGACAATGGGCGGACAAGCCAAGTCCTTGAAACATAAGGAGCAGTCGGAGAAACAAGTCAACCACCTCAACACGGAAATCGTCGTATGTACATGCTTTTATGATGTGTGTGTGCGCACAAATAATTACATGGACTATCGATTACAAATGCTTACATAGTATCTTCAAATGTAGTATCTTAAAGTATCTTCAAATGTAACTTTGATTTGTGCTTTTATGAATTATAAGACAAACGGAAAAAGTATAAATAAAGTTTGATAAAATAGTTTATATACAGATATCACATTTATTTATTTTATGTTTTTAAATTTTTGCTGTCCCTTTTTTTGGGCCGTACAATGGCGTTGCCCCCACGCCGCTCATTCCGAGTGCCAACTCGCAGCCACACCCCGGCTTGTTCAAATCGCAGAATCCGAAGCCAGCAATCCAAGGGGAGCGAATCTATATTAGGCCATCAGGAGGCAACCAACCGAAGAGACACTGCACTGCTGCTGAGTCACTTCGGTGGAGTTCAGTGGAGCCTGTACGCAGGACACCACCTACTAAGCCCCCTACTGACGACAATTATGTCTTAGTCACGGAGCGAGCGTGAGTGAGGTCCTCCTCCGAGGGCGCAACCATGATATCGCATTTATTTGTAACAAAGAAAAATAAAGATGGATCACGTAGCTCGTAGATGTTTTTATCTGCCCCTTTTTGGTGTTACGGTATCTTAGGTATCTTTGCAAACATCGTCTCTGGTTCAACTTAAATACTTGAATAAAATATAAGATCAAACATGTTTATAAATATTTCCCTAAAAAAAAGCAGGATAGGGTTGGAAATGTTAAGCCAAAGCAGAATCACAAATATAGAAAAGTCCTGTTGGGAATTTAATGCTTTTGCAATGAACCTGTTTATTATTTTAAAAAGAGACCAGTGTCTTAATGAATAAGAAAGAGAAATATGTGAAGCTGGTAGTGTGTTTTATAGTACAAATACTTTGTGCCAAGAAAGTAGGAAAATGTAGCCACTTTATGTTAAATACTCATCACTCACATAAAGACTATGTGAGTGATGAGTATTTAATATGCAAAATTAATGGTTCTTCTTCTTCCTTTTTCATCGTCGATCAAATTAGATGGAGATGTCTGTGGCATCAAAAAGCAGCTGTTGTCTCGGGGGCGGACCTGAGGGGGATTTCCAGGGTTTCCGGAAACCCCCCTTTGCCCCAAGGGTAAAAAGCAAGAAAATGGCTCAACGTTTTCTTTAATGATCATCAATTTGCAAAACTTTCCGGGCGCTTCGCCCCCACAACGCCACTACGCTGTAACCCAGGACCTATTCAGCTCCCTGGACTCCCCACGGACGTCGCCCCCCCCCCCCCCCCCCCCGTTGCGAATCATTTGGTCTGCCCCCTGTGTCTGAAGAACTTTCATGTGTCCTTAGAGCTTTTCCCTCTGCAGTGTTGGGTCTGGCCACATTGTTTGTCAGGGGACATCATGGGGTCGCCAATGATCAAGAATATCGTCGGTGAAATTCAAAAACCTCTTATCTCAATTTTGGTAGTTTTGAGAAAAATGAAAAAAAACTTTAAAAAATGAACCGCGTTGACCTCAATTGATTAACTATGATGAATATGTTGTTCAAGACATTGCGAGTGTAGTCCTGCATTTTGTTAAAATTACTTCTCTTTTTTTTTAGACTTAAAAAGAACGAAGATACGAGGTTTTTGTCCTTTCGAGTTTTTCTGCTATTTTCACAACCTCATTTACCCTAGATAGAAAGATAGAAAGTCGTTAGAGATACAAGCTTTTGGTGGAAGGTGGCTGAAAAAATTAGAGAGCCGACTATGTATCTTAACTCAAACCCCCCAAAAATCGAGATACGAGGTTTTTGAATTTCACCGACGATATGCTCTGCGTCCATTATGTTTCTGATGACCTCTGGGTGTTGCAGGCTCTGAAGCAGCATCGTGTGAGGCTGATGAAGCAGATGAAGGAGGAGAGTTACCACTGGCGCAAGTGGCGTCCATTATGTTTCTGATGACCTCTGGGTGTTGCAGGCTCTGAAGCAGCATCGTGTGAGGCTGATGAAGCAGATGAAGGAGGAGAGTGACCACTGGCGCAAGTGGCGTCCATTATGTTTCTGATGACCTCTGGGTGTTGCAGGCTCTGAAGCAGCATCGTGTGAGGCTGATGAAGCAGATGAAGGAGGAGAGTGACCACTGGCGCAAGTGGCGTCCATTATGTTTCTGATGACCTCTGGGTGTTGCAGGCTCTGAAGCAGCATCGTGTGAGGCTGATGAAGCAGATGAAGGAGGAGAGTGACCACTGGCGCAAGTGGAAGCAGCAGAAGGACAAGGAAGTCATTCAGCTCATGCAGAAGGTGCGTGGTTCTAGCACGAAGAGTGGCATCATTCTACCATTGTTATCGGTATCGTTGTTGTCTTGTTAATCATAATGTTTAGTATGGTGTTTTTTGTCAAAAGTATCACAATCAAGACACGGAATAGTACAGATAAATTATTTTTAAGACGATCAGTTACTAACATTTGTACATTTTATTTTTCTGACCAAGTTGTTCAATACTGGAATAAGTTGTCAACTAACATCAAGACTGCACCTAACATAAATGTATTAAAAAATCTGCTGGACAAAGACACAGTAATGTGACATTTTTTTCTTTACTTCTTTCGATGAATAACAAAAAACAAAAAAGCAAAAAAAGTCTGTTCTATTTTTCTGTTAAATTTATAGTTGTAGAGAAGCAAGCCACCCTAAAACAAATCAAAGTAGCAAACGAGAAAGGGTGTAAAAGGGCAGCGAGGCCCAATTCCTGGCCTAATCACTACTACTATTCCCCCGAAGTTGGAGTGTGGCTGACCACCTGGCAGGGTAATTAAAGACGGTCACACACATAATGTTCTCATCCCTAGCTGATGCATTTGTACCATAGTGTTTAAGTGCTTCTTCTGTTCGGATGATCCCTTGAGTCTTTTAGCCAGGGTATCACAACTAGAACTACTACTACTACTACTAGTAGTACTACTATATCACTAAATGTATGCGGTGTGGGATTGGTGAGGCATTGGCTGTATTCAATCAGCTTTGCAAGAGAAAAGGAAAAAAACAACCTTGCTCTATTTGTCAGACAGGCAACCTTTTTATTTTAACCTTTGATTTTCTAGTTTTGATTCTCTACTTGTTCTTCTTTACCGATCACTCAGACAGGGACGCTCTTGAGTCTTGTGTCAAATGAGTACAGATGTGTCTCGCTGCCATTGTTGCCTGACTATTTCTATTAAGGTCCAGCATGTCTGTCTTTGGCTGGTTTGAATTGGGAGTTCCCCCATCTCCTAAGAAGGATGCAGCCTCGGCTGATGAGCCCCACCTGCTCGTTGTGGGTTTGAAATCCGTTTTCCTTCTCCTAGATGGACTGCTTGCCAAGGCTAATGAGCTCCATCAGGGCTCCCAGGGACCCCCATTTAGGGGTCTATGAAGTACTAAAATTCTAAAGGATCCTCTAAAAGAATGTGCAGAGGGTCCCAGGGATGCACTAGAACCATTCGTTTTAGCAATGTCACTGGGACCCTTTATCCCGCCTCTAGGACCCTCTATGCTGTAAGTGAAGGAGTCCCTGGGACCCCTTGTTTTGCGGGACGATTGGGAGCCCTGCTCCATCTACCTGTGTGATTTTCTCTGGAGCCAAACATTTTGGAATGGCAATGCATTTTGTGTAACTGAGATGCGCTTTTTCTTTGTCCCCCAGGATCGCAAGCGTCAGGCAGAAATGGCAAAACTGCAGCAGGTCAACCAGAAACAGCAGAACGTCCTGAAACGCAAAGTAGAAGAGGTAAGACCTGTCAAACAACTTCTTCGTCCACATTCCCAGGCCATATGGCCACAATGGGTAAGGCACGTATGTGTCCGGCCTTCAGTTTTCACATGTCTCCCCGCTGCGTACAGCCAGCACATTCCGATTTCGGAGGAACTCGAAGGAGAAAAATTATTTGGAAGACTTTTTTGGGGAAAAATGCAGGAGAATGGGCCAATAAGTTAGAAAGATAGTTGATGACAGTAAGCAAAGGAAAAGGGCAGAGTCAAAGAGAGTGGCAGATCAGAGGAGGTTACAAGCACAGAACTTCCAGAAGGTAGGGGAACTACCGTATTTTACGGACTATAAGGCGATACTTCTTTCCTAGACTGAGACCCCTGCGCCTTATAATATGACTGATAATATAGTAAGAAACTATAATAACAAAATCTAAATTTTGTGTAAAATTTGGGGAGTGCGCCTTGTAGTCCGTAAAATACGGTACTTTTATGAAAGACCACCCCCATCCGCACCCCCCAGTATTCCCAAGGGGAGAGACTCATGGAGAGGGCGGGGTCGTCTAGCTCCCCCGTATGGAGGCGCAAGGCATCCACCCAGTGCCCCAGTCAAACAACAACATGAAGCTTAGCTAACTATCCTTGATTGTGTATAACTGTTGCGCAAAGTTTTATTTCGAAATGGCTGGTAGTTTTCTCAACCAGTGCCATAATTATGTGAAGTAGGCATAGTATTGCAGATTAGCATCCATATTTAGTTTGTGGATATCAGTATTAAAGGAGTAGAGAAAATGACTGTTGAAAATGTTTAGTGACCATTTCTGTTGCTCTCCAATTTTCCTGTGATAAATATGTTTGAATTACTCCCACCAAAGAAACATTACTGAAGAAATTGGCAATTTTTCCATTCAAGTAAAGTTTTGACAACCCTGAAAGTGATTGTAAAAAGGGTTGTGTTTTTTGGTAAGAACTGAATGAATTACATTCAAAATTACCCTGGTTTTGTTCAAGTTTTTCAGAAAAGATTGATTTCAGAATAAGAGCACATGTAAGGTCATGTTAATAGTGTAAAATTCTACAAATAGCGCTACCTTTTATTTTGATATTTTAATTTTTGATTGATGTGGTTATTGTTTGTGGCTGTGTTGTAATATAGCAGCTTTCTCACGGTCTTTGAAAGTCTTTGAGAATTGGAGAGCATGGGTGTTACTCTTTCATTTTTACACTGATTTCGGTATTTTTAATTTTTCCAGAAACTGAACTTCAGGTTTTTTTAATTCCCCCCAAAAAATTCTTCCCAAAAAAATAATTTGACCACAAGCGATTTGGGGAGTTTTGAACTTGGCCCAGTTATTCTATCTTGGAAGTTTACAAAGGCAATGTAATAATTTTACATGGCTTATCAGACTCAAACTGTCTCTGTCTATCCTTTTAACTGTCTGTCTTTCTTGTTATATCTCTCTCTTAAGTTGCCCCCCTGGATCGTCCGATGGGGCTCTGCCCAAGTACCCTGCCGGGGCCACGGGTCCCTGGACTCCTGCCTTTAATTTTTTTTCATTTTGGGGAGTGCCATTTTCAAGTCTTTGAAAATTGGCTTTGGTCTGTGAAAATTGTGAAATAGTTTGTGAAAAAGTCATTGATGCCGTAAAAAGTCATTGATGCCATAATTGTTTTTGGTTTGCTTCCAGAACTGGTAAAGAAGCAATTTAATTTCACTAATTTTCCATATAGCAGACGTCCTCGATTTGTCGAGTTACTTCCCTTCTCTATATCCAGGTCTTTTGGCTACACTGGTGCAACTTGAAGAATGATCATGACCGAAGCAATCGTCACCATTGCATGTCGTGAGAGGTCTTTGAAAATAGGATAAAGGGTCTTTGAAACTTTGTGGAAGACCCAAACAGCATGGGCGACAGCAGACCAAATGCGTACACAACGCACGCCAGTAGGTGTGAATGACATGGCTGGCAGCAGGTAAAAGGGTCTTTGAAAGTTTGTGAATTTTGATATGAAAAATCTGTATGAACCCTGTGTAACAGGCGGCAGCGGCCAACAAGCGACTGAAGGAGGCTCTGCTGAGACAGAAAGCTGTGGCCAACGAACGAACTGTCAAGACAGATAACTCTGACGCGGCCTCTGTCGCCAATCGTGTTAGAGTAAGTTTTGAGATTTGTGACGAACTGTCAAGGCAGAGAACTCTGTCACCAATTGTGTTAGAGTAAGTTTTGAGATTTGTGACGAACTGTCAAGACAGATAACTCTGACGCGGCCTTTGTCGCCAATCGTGTTAGAGTAAGTTTTGAGATTTGTGACGAACTGTCAAGGCAGAGAACTCTGTCACCAATTGTGTTAGAGTAAGTTTTGAGATTTGTGACGAACTGTCAAGGCAGATAACTCTGACGCTGCCTCTGTCGCCGATCGTGTTAGAGTAAGTTTTGAGATTTGCGACAAACTGTCAAGGCAGATAACTCTGACGCTGCCTCTGTCGTCGATCGTGTTAGAGTAAGTTTTGAGATTTGCGACAAACTGTCAAGGCAGAGAACTCTGTCGCCAATCGTGTTAGAGTAAGTTTTGAGATTTGTGACGAACTGTCAAGGCAGAGAACTCTGTCGTCAATCGTGTTAGAGTAAGTTTTGAGATTTGTGATTAACTGTCAAGGCAGAGAACTCTGTCGCCAATCGTGTTAGAGTAAGTTCTGATATTTGTGACGAACTGTCAAGGCAGAGAACTCTGACGCTGCCTCTGTCGTCAATCGTGTTAAAGTAAGTTTTGAGATTTGTGACGAACTGTCAAGGCAGAGAACTCTGACGCTGCCTCTGTTGCCGATCGTGTTAGAGTAAGTTTTGAGATTTGTCTTTAATTTTTTTTCTAATGTTGTTGCTTTTGCACAGTTGATCTACAGAAGGCTTTAGATTCATTGAACCTTTCTATCACTGTAATTATAGCAGGAGTGGGTGGGTGGGGGTGGTGGAGTTGAAGCAAGAAAGGAGAATCGAACTTGCAGCATGAGAATTATGCTATTTAGAAAGGTGCATAAAAAATAACTCAGACAGCTAATAAAAAAATAAAAAGGCTACTGAAAACACTAAAGAATTGAAGGATTTACAAAACAAATGAACAATGAAATGTTATTTGTATTGAATAATTTTCTGATAAATGTTTTTATTTTTATTTTATTTAATAAACCACTGAGTGGTTGATTGTGATTCTTATATCAGCTTTTCGCTTTTCATGAACACTATGGACTTGAATTTTTGTGACATTGATATCATATACTATGCATGAATGACAGTTTAAAAAGTTTATGTTATTGAATTGAAAGTCTTTTCTTTGCTGGTGCTCGTTTGTTTGCTTCAGATCTTTTTGAAAAGAGACCAGATTGCCAATCACAAAATACATAAAACATTTGCCTCCAGGAAAGACTTAAAAACATGAAGCAGACCTGTTTACTCTACTCTTTTCGAGTAGTATTCTACTCAATTTGGACCTCTACTATTAAAAATTGAAAATAATGCTCTAATTACTCACTTTCAGTGAACATTGATGGTTTAATGAATAGGACTACACATTTTGCACCCAAACTACTCATTTCAGCCATCCAGACTACTCGATAATTGTGTAGGTGGTAAACAGGTCTGCATTGAAGAGTCAGTGTGTGAACCACTCTGCCCTGTTTCAACCTTTCAGAAGTGGCTGAGCCACGAACTGGAGGTGCGTGTCAGTGTGCGGGAGGCCCGCTACCACATGATATCCCTGGTCACTGACCGCAAGGAGCTCAGTCAGCAGAAGAGAGAGATCCAGGACAAATTGGAGAGCCCCTTGGCAAAGGTAAATTATGTAGGCCATAGGTCATTGTTCTAGGTCACTGACCGCAAGGAGCTCAGTCAGCAGAAGAGAGAGATCTAGGACAAATTGGAAGGCCCCCTAACAAAGGTAAATCTGAAGGTCATAGGTCATTGTCCTAGGTCACTGACCGCAAGGAGCTCAGTCAGCAGAATAGAGAGCTCCAGGAAAAAACTAGAGGGTCCCCTGGCAAAGGTAAATTATGATGGTCATAGGTCATTGTACTAGGTCACTGACCGCAAGGAGCTCAGTCAGCAGAAGAGAGAGATCTAGGACAAATTGGAGGGCCCCTTGGCAAAGGTGAATCTGAAGGTCATAGGTCATTGTCCTAGGTCACTGACCGCAGGGAGCTCAGTCAGCAGAAGAGAGAGATCCAGGACAAACTAGAGGGGCCCTTGGCAAAGGTGAATCTGAAGGTCATAAGTCATTGTCCTTGGTCACTGACCGTGAGGTAAATCTGAAGGTCATAGGTCATAGGTCATAGTGGATTTTTGTATATTCACCAAGTTTGTGTTCATGCATGTGTGTAATGTGTCAGGAGTGTGTGTATGTATTTGATCAGCTTTGTTTTAAATGTTTATGCTTATGTTGTGCATGCATCTGTCTGTCAGAAATACTCCTGTGAGGATGAAGAAGGCAACGTGGCAGAGGAGAGCTTTGAAAAGGAAGACCTCAAGAAGCAGATTGAAGTTCTGTCTACCCAGATTGAACTCAGGTGATTCAGTTTTTAAGTCAATATTTAAAAAGACCTTTAAAGTATTCCCTGCTTGACCTGTTCCTGATGCTTTCACAATGACTACCTACCAAATGATAGATCTCTCAAGGAAAGAACTATTGCTACTTTGTTGTATTTTTGGCTTATTTTTTGGTATTTTGTATATTTTAGTCACTGAGATGTCCACTTACACTTGGAGAGCGTGTCGCCGCAAGCTCAGCAACATCCTTTGTTTTTTGTTTGTGTTTTTTTGGGGGGTGGGGGTGGGGTGGGGGGCAGACTTTGAAAAGAAAACCTAGCTATCAATTTGGTCATACCACGCAGCAGGATTTCTCCCTGCTCTTATCGACTTTTACCTGCCGTGGGATTTTTACTTGTGCAAAGTACATGGGTCAGACTAGCTTAAAGCCTCCATCCGAAGGTCTCAACGTTCAGTTTGATTTTCCTGTCGAACTAGAAAGAAAGGACGAGGCAGGGATTTGAACCTGGGTCACTCACGCATTAGAATTACCAGGTGAATGTCTTAACCGCTCTGCCATCTTCCTTCGTAACATTTTCATTTTCCCTCTCTCATCCTTCCACTCAACAGTTCTTCATTCGCACACACAAACACCCATTTACATGCAGATGTCAGTTTTTGTTTGGCTTTATTAGCTTTTGATGCCTGGATCAATTGTACTACCAACGTGAATTGTGCTGCTTCAGTGTACATGATTGTGAACAAACTCACTTAGACCTGATTATTGTCACCAATGCTTACCAGTTTCATACTACATATCACTGTTTTCAAGTGAATAGTCTCTTCAACTTAAGCATAAATGCACTTGTTCGATGTTGATTTCATTTTAGTTAATCTTCAAAATTATATCTTTATATTGACTGTTTCTTTGGTGTGTGTGTTATGCCAGGACTGTGCAGATTAATGACCTGCAGCAGAAAATCTGCGATGCTGATCAAGGTGAGAAGGAAAAAAAAAAGCAACAAACCAAATAAGCTAAGAAGAGTGATATTTTGTACATCATTGTTTTTTTAGAACAGTTTTCAATAGACTTTCTTCTGTTTACATGGATGCAACTACACAAAATGAAAAAGTCCAGGGGTAATGTATTTTAGTTTGCTTTTTCCCCAATTTATGCAAATGCTTATTTTAACCCTTTCACCGCCAAAGTCGCATTTTAGCACCACAGTGATTTAACACCTATGTCAATAAAAGACATCAAATTGGGGTCTAGTATCCAAAGATCCTATTGTCTTAGTTTTGGGAAGCAAGGATAGACCTTACTTCATGTATGTCACAGAAGAATCACCAAAACTGCAAATGGATTTTGCTCTCTACCCAGGTAAATTGAATGGACATTTTTGGCTGAAATATGGCTGGCGGTGAAAGGGTTAAAGTGTTTGAAAAAATACAGTAGACACACAAAGATTTTGTTTGATAAATTAAAATAAAGGAACTTCCTTTTCCGGTAAAATTCTAAAACAGGAAATCCTTGTATACCAGGAAACATTGCACCCATGTGTTTATCAAATTTTAATTTATTTGAATAATCCTTTTAGGAGATTTGGAAACCAGTTAGTATACCGTAGTGCCCTGTGGAGTGCCCATCAATGCAGGGTAATTTCACCTCTTCTTTTTTGGTTCAGATAATTTTTTTATTTTTTTTGCTGTCCCATTTTCTGAGCTCCCACGCCGCTCGTTCCGAATCCCAATTCGCAGCCACACCCGGGTTTGTTCAAGTCGCAGAAACCGAGACCAGCAGTCCAAGGGGACAGATAATTTTTATTGACCAACAAGACACATATATCCAAATGAAATAAACAAAAATAACGTCAGCAACAAGCTTGAAGCTTATAGTGTGCATACTCAAATTTAGTCTCTCTTTTTGTGTGTGGATTTCTCTATTCTATTGTACCTATGTGTATTCTATTGTACATGTGAGAGTAACCAATACAAATGGTTCGTGTAGTTTGAGTGTGTTTGTAGAAGAGATTGAAGAAAACTTCATTTAACCCTTTCGCCGCCAGTCAATTTTCAGCCAAAAATGTTCGGTCAAACTTGCCTTTGTAAAGAAAAGTTGGTGTCTGCAGTACTGTCCACCCCCTTATACCATGTATCAAATGAAGCCTATTCTTATCTCCCAAAATTAACATCATAAGGTCATTGGATAACAGACACTGATTTGGTTGTTGCTATTCACCATGTACTACAGTCGCTTTCATCTATTATTATTATTATTATTATTTTTCTTAACTCTCTTGTGCGGTGAACGGTCGTGAACGTTAAAAAAAAAATCGGATCGGAAACGTCTAGAACGTTCGGGAACGTACGGATTCCACGTGGCCGGTTTGGGCGCTTCCATTTTGTTTCTATCACATGGCAGTCACGTGAGCGCTTCAGCCTCGCTTTCGCTATAGATTACACTTCAGTCCTGTTGCTTGCAATGGCTTCTAGGCCGATTGGTTTGAAAGATGAATTTTTGAAAATTAGTGACCGACTTCGGCATTTTCGCGATATTTCCAATATGGATGACGAACAGTTATGGCGTCCATTGACTGAGGAAAGCGATGAATAGTCCTATTTTTGTGAAAGATGGGACTTATGAGATCGCGAAGTGATGAGTAAGGAGTGTATTCTGACCTATTTCGGCAGCGAGCTTGTGCTTGTTCGATCGATGCGAATTTTTGAAGTCGTGTTACTGACATCGGCATTTTCCCGACTTTTACATCATGGATGATGAGTCGTTATTGCATCCACTGAGTGATGACAGCGATGAAAATTCCCTTTTTTGTGAAAGATAGGAATTATAAGATCGTGAAGTGAAAGGGTAAGTGAATGGTTTTGATCTACATTTCCATTTCAGTCGTCTTAGGCTTCAACAGTCTGCAAAAGTAGGCAGTGAATGACTAGTGAATGCAGTTTGCGAATACACTTTGGCATTTTGATTTTTTTTGTGGAGCCATGCATCCCCATAACATCTTGGAATTCCTTTTGCAACTCAGACAGACATCTCGGCAACACATTCAAAACAAAAAAAAACACAAAATCTGGTAGGGTATATTTTATTTTATTATTTTTTTGACGCTACCCCGCCTTTTGTACGGAGTGACGTCCCTTGGGTTAGGATTTCAGAGGTGATTGAGAGCACAGAGCGTCAGGCACAAGAGGGTTAATGCTAAATATTGTCCTTATGTCCATTGAATGGTATTTGGTGATTATTGTCTTTAATGGTGCTTTCAAAACAATCACTATATTCTGTGTGTGCATGTGTTTTGTTTTGTTTTATATGTGCTTACCTTGCAAAATATTTTAAAAAAAATGTTCAATAAAAACAACAACCAGACACTGATTTCACACCTTGTAGTGACAACAGTGATCGCGCTAGGAATTTTGAAAACCAGTCCAATAAGCCACAATGCCCCCCAACAACAGGTGTCAAAACCAGTCCAATAAGCCACAATGCCCCCCAACAACAGGTGTCAAAACCAGTCCAATAAGCCACAATGCCCCCCAACAACAGGTGTCAAAACCAGTCCAATAAGCCACAATGCCCCCCAACAACAGGTGTCAGAACCAGTCCAATAAGCCACAATGCCCCCCCAACAACAGGTGTCAAAACCAGTCCAATAAGCCACAATGCCCCCCAACAACATGTGTCAAAACCAGTCCCAGGGAAACATAAACCAGTGAAAACCACAATATTAAAGCCTCTGTTAGAACAATTTATCAGTCCTAGCAAAAATGTATCAGTCCCAGGGACTGACAGGTACAAATATTTTAGTTTTGCAATCAGTATTTTACTGATAATTACCAGTAAACGCGATCACTGGACGAGGGTATTAACTCAGTGTGGTGCAGAAATGCGACATTGGCAGTGAAAGGGTTAATAAAAAAATAAAAAAAAATTCCCCCCCTCTTCTTCTTTGATCATTCTTCATGCGAGCTTAGATGAGTCGGGCTGCCGTTACACGCCTCTCTATTTGTAGGTTAATTTGAACGTTTTCCATTGCCAGAAAACAAGGGCAAGTTCATGTGGGAAAGCCTGCACACCATGATGGAAGCCAAGGTGGCCCTCAAGTGGCTCCTGGATCAGGTACAACATGATTCTGTCTGCCATTTTGCTTTTATTTCTGTCTAAACATCTTTGTCTCCCTGTATTTCTTTGTCAGGATGTCTGCCTACCAGGCCATCTTACTTTATTTTATTTCTGCCTGTCTGTATCTCTCCTTCCTCCTTTCTTACTCTCTTTCTCCCCTTTGTCACTCTTGCCTTGCTTTACCTCACTCTCTGTCTCTCTCTCTGTCTGTCTCTCTCTCTCTCTCTCACTTCTCTCTTTCATTCTTGCTTCCTCACCCCACCCCACCCCACCCTCATCTCTCTCTCTCTCTCTCTCTCTCTCTCTCTCTCTCTCTCTCTCTCTCTCTCTCTCTCTCTCTCTCTCTCTCTCTCTCACACATCATTAGGACCTGTATTTTGGTTGATGACATTAAACTTGTCCAGTGTCTCTCTCTCTCTCTCTCTCTCTCTCTCTCTCTCTCTCTCTCTCTCTCTCTCTCTCTCTCTCTCTCTCTCTCTCTCTCTCTCTCTCTCTCTCTCTCTCTCTCTCTCACATAGACACATTTCTGACTGTTTGTATTGCAAGCGCTCTTTTCTTTAGATCTTTGAGCAGCTTTGTTGTAGTTCCTTAGTTATTTGCAGTACTGATGGGTAAGGCAGACAGTTCAACCTTTCAGGAGGAGCTGGAAGCTTGCAGTATAATTTGCCTATGCTCAGTGGGCTTTATGGTAATATCTCAGGCCACTGTATAAAGGAAGGCTACTGGAACTAAATCAGGCCCTTTACTTAAATGGCTTTTACTATTGGTTGATATCATCCTCCTTAATTTTGGACCCTTTTTTTTTTTTTTTTTTTTTTCAAAACGTGGAACATTTCATAAAGTTAATGTTAACTGGTTTTGTTTCTGAGGTTCACAAATACAGACATTGGACACAGAAAAGTTTTATCAAAGCCAATTATTGTAAAGTGAGAGTGAGAGTCGTATGACAATTGATTTTCTACAGTAATGGAATATCAGTTTACAGCTTTGTATTTTGTGATTCACAGTGACTCACAAATCTAGGAAGCACTGCACTGATTCTTATTGTTGCAACCATAGGGATACTTGGCCTTTACGGACCACCCCCAACGCCAGCTATTCTCAAGTCCTCATGACCGAGAGAGTGGGGGCATGCCTCAGGCAAGGCATCTCTAGAAAATATTCACCCAGCTTTCCAGAGTAGTAGTTGCCTCCTCTGCTATGTGAAACTGATAGCCAGACATGACTGACAAACACACACTGCACCTGGACAGTGTGGGAAACAAACACATGTTCATACTGCATTGATACAGTTGATTTTATAGAACACTTCTTTTGCGAATGTCCAGTTGTATGAAGCTTCTTGAGATTTATAGAACAAGTAATTCAAAGACTGACACGCATATTAAATTATCCAACACAGACATATTGTTCGGCATAGACAAACCAGCTTTTTGAAGCAATGACAATCTATAAACTATCTCATCTTATGGTAAGTTATACCAGTTTGGAATTCTCTCCCTGACCATACCCGTAACCAGTCCACTCTTCCTTCATTCAAGTCCCAACTAAAAACCCACTTCTTCAGGAAAGCTTTCTCTCTGTAAAGTCTATGATCCTTTCCCCACTCTTGTCTTCCAGCTCAATTACGTTGAGTATGAGGTTAATGCGTAATGTGTGTGTGGGATGGGGGTGGGGAGTAGGGGGGCTGGGGTGGGGTGGGGGGGGGGGGATGGATGGGATGGGGGGTGGGTGTAGGGAGGGAGGTGGGTGTTAGTGTGTTGTGTTATGATTATATGCAATGCATTCTCTAATGTATTCATTTTCATAGAGATGTATGGTGAGGATATGTGAACCAGTCTGTTAGAAATGTTTGTACGAATGGTGAGTGAAAAGTGCATTGAGTTGCTTAGCAAGATGATGCGCTATATAAGCATTATTAATTATTATTGATTGGAAATGTGTGCATCAGTATTTACAAGAGAATAAACTCATCTATTCCATTAAAAATCATTTTAAAATGAGAATTAAGTATTAGAGAAATGCTTGCTAATTAGAATTTCTCAGACCTCTTTGTAATCATTTTCTCTTGTTATGAATCCTTTTGTATACACTTAATTATTTTTTTTAAACACGCACGCACACTGCACCTATAGCCATCACAAATTTCACTACATCATACAGGCATCAGAATTGTCAGAGGATCAGCTAATTTCAGAGGATTGAGAATTTCTGACAGAGGATTGGCCTCTACTGTCAGGTTTTGCCTT
Organism: Phymorhynchus buccinoides; assembly: GCA_017654935.2. NCBI lineage: Eukaryota > Metazoa > Mollusca > Gastropoda > Neogastropoda > Raphitomidae > Phymorhynchus > Phymorhynchus buccinoides. Next base: position 32,029 of record JAGGCT020000752.1, on the reverse strand, counting down.
TAAATTGAGTGTTATCTTTTCTGTTAAATAGCATTTTAAAGTGATTCCTCACTGCATAAAGCCTTTTTGGTCTTGTTGAGAACTGATTTCAATGTTGTCCCTCAATAGTCTGGGGCAGTGGTGGCCCTTGGACCGCGGTTTTCAGAGGATTGGACTTCAGACTATTCTGATGCCTGATCATATTTCAGGCGGTGGATGGGAAGGCGGACAGCTCTACCCTCCAGGAGGAGGTGAAGGCGGCCAAAGAGGCCAGCCGGGAGAACAAGGAGACGGAGCAGCAGCTGGAGAAGAAGATCAAGCGCCTGGAGAAGATCCATGAAGAGGAACTCATGCAGCTCAAGAAGGAGCACCAGCAAAAGGTCTGCAGGGTGGACTTTGGCTGTTTTCTTAGTTTGTGCAGCATTTGGATTGACATTACCATATCTTGTGGGCTATAAGGCGCTATTAAGCGTACAACATTTTACAAAAATGTCATTGTTATATTAGTTTCTTATTATACTATGAGTCGTTTTCTAAGCACAGGGGTCTTGATCAGGGGAAAGGGTATTGCCTTAACCCCTTCACTGCCAAGCCCGGTTCCGGTTCCGGGGCAACTATTTGCCAAGCCGTTTTAGGTTGCAGAGTCTATCGCAAAACTTTCTGAATAAAAGTGCACATAACCTATGCTTTTCTGAACGGGGATTGAATATACTATCCTTTGAGAACACTCTCACATGCATTCGAATATACTGCGAAAAGCGTATGGATAGAAAACCGGAAACTCTTAGAATAACCCTATGACGGGCATTTCCGTGACGGGGCAGTTTATAGGTTATCGGAAGTTGACGGAAATATCCGTGACAGGGCAGTGAAAAGGTTAAAGTGTGTAAAATACCATAATTTTGTTCAAACTAAAAGCTTGCAGGTTTACAGAAAGACAATTGCCCATTTCCGCTACATTCATTTTATGAAAATATTCATGTCTTGATTGTGTATTTGTAAGTGTGTGTGTGTGTGTATGCACACTTGTATCTGCATATGTGTGTGTGTGTGTAGTGTGAATGCACACACGTACAAATATACCTGCATGCATACGAGTGCTAATGTGGCTTTGTACATGTTTTCATCTGTCTTTAAGTAGAAAGTGCTATTACGTCTAGCTTTGAACGATTAGTGTGTACATGTATGCTGTTCATGCATGTCCATTATTTGGTGATCAAGCACACTTTCATTTGTTCTTTCTCCTATTAACCTTTTCCCCTCTGCAGACTTTGTTCTTGCTTGGCATGGAAGAGACCAAGAAGAGTGAGAAGACTTCCAGCGATGAAACACTGAAGAAAAAGCTGGAGATTCAGGTACGCTTGGTTTGAATTGTTACTTTAGTAGATATCACATTGGTGTTGCACTTTATGTTCAGTTTCTGACCCTCTTTCTCTCCAGATCCCTAGGTATAAGCTTTCGACTGTTGGTCGGCGCTCTTTTGTTGTCTCAGGACCGACATCTTTGAACAAACTTCCTCTTTCCCTCCGTCAGCGACCGACCCTCTCTGCTTTCAAATATAACCTCAAAACCCACCTGTTCCCCCCGTCATTGAGGCTCCACTCTCTTTCTCTTCTCTCCCTTGCCTTTAGGTCTGTTTCTGCTGTATACCATTTATGTCATGCGTGTGTGTGCACTTTGATTTGATTTCTGTCAGTATCAAGATTCAGCGCCGTATGAATACTGTATGTTCAATATGGTTGTTGTTGGTAAATCTACAGTATTGTTTCCATCTTTTGGTACCACCTGGTCCATATGTTAGGAAAATATAGAACTTCTTTAGGGTTTAGGGATGATTAGTGTTAGTTTAGAAATGCTCAACTTGCTTTTAGATTTTAACAGAAGTTTGTGTGTAAAAGTATTTTGCTTTGAAATAGCTTACAAATTCACAAAACCTTCAACAGAAAAGTTCAAGTATTTTGATACAAAGGATGGCCAATGTGACAAACAAAAAGCAGGTAGCAGAGGCAATCCGTTTATTTCTGGTGTTATGTCTTAGACACCTGTATGACTGGTATATATCATTCTGATTGAAAATAATGATTGAACAACAAATGTATACAAGTGTGACTAAATGGAAAATTAACTCGTCTGCATCCGAAACATGTCTCAGGTACTTGTTGAACCCATTTGTAATGCTGTGTGCATTCTCATACACATATTTAATTCCCTGCATGAACCCATTTGTAATGCTATGTGCATTCTCATATACATTTTTAATTCCCTGCAGTTTGACGTGCATTACACAGAAACGGGTTTGTTGTCTGCGCAGGCCTCTGAACTGAGCAGGATGACCTCAGTCTGTGAAGAATTGGAGAAGAAAACGGCAGAGTGTGAAGAACTGAGAAGGGTAAGATGCGCCAGTTAATTCAGTGTGCTGTAGGCAACGATACTGATGATGGTATATTAAGGCAAGGTTGTTACGCAAATGGGGTAACATCTGTATTTCTCTGTCTGTGTTCAACTTTTATCGATTCCAGACTGAAGATGATGGTGATGATGAATGAAGACAAGGCAGTGGCATTGACAATGTCAGTTGACAGTAATGATGTTGACAGTGTCAGTTGGTTCACTGTATTGACAATGACATTGAGTGTCAGTTGGTTCACTGTATTGACAATGACATTGACAGTGTCAGTTGATTCACTATGTTGCAGAAAATAACAGGCATGATGATGAATGAAGGTGGCATTGACAATGTCAGTCAATGACATTGAGAGTGTCGGTTGATTCACTGTATCGGCAATGACATTGACAGTGTCAGTTGGTTCACTGTGTTGCAGAAGATGACAGGCATGATGGTGTGCGAGGGCAAGGTGGCGTTAATGCCCAGCATCCATGACCCGGATAGCTCCCCGTTCCGCACCCCACGCCTCAAACCTCAGGTTGATTGACGCATCTCTAAGCTCAATCTGTCTGCTTTGAGCCTAGATTCACCCACACTGAGGGATACAGACATGCATGATGATGATGTGTGTGTGTAATGTGTGCACGTGCAGCAAGCTTGTGCTCAGCAGACATTCACAACAAATGCAGTTTTGCTCATGCCTGGCATGTTTGTGTGTATGTAATGTGTGCGTGCGCATGCAGTGAGATTGTGCTCAGCAGACATGCACAACAGATGCAGTTTTGCTCATGCCTGGCATGTTTGTGTGTATGTAATGTGTGTGCGCATGCAGTGAGATTGTGCTCAGCAGACATGCACAACAGATGCAGTTTTGCTCATGCCTGGCATGTTTGTGTGTATGTAATGTGTGTGTACTTGCAGTGAGATTGTGCTCAGCAGACATGCACAACAGATGCACTCAGTTTTGCTCATGCCTGGCATGTTTGTGTGCATGTAATGTGTGTGTACTTGCAGTGAGATTGTGCTCAGCAGACATGCACAACAGATGCACTCAGTTTTGCTCATGCCTGGCATGTTTGTGTGCATGTAATGTGTGTGTACTTGCAGTGAGATTGTGCTCAGCAGACATGCACAACAGATGCACTCAGTTTTGCTCATGCCTGGCATGTTTGTGTATATGTAATGTGTGTGTACTTGCAGTGAGATTGTGCTCAGCAGACATGCACAACAGATGCAGTTTTGCTCATGCCTGGCATGTTTGTGTGTATTTAATGTGTGTGTGCACATGCAGCGAGATTGTGCTCAGCAGACATGCACAACAGATGCACTCAGTTTTGCTCATGCCTGGCATGTTTGTGTGTATGTAATGTGTGTGTGCACATGCAGTGAGATTGTGCTCAGCAGACATGCACAGCAGATGCAGTTTTGCTCATGCCTGGCATGTTTGTGTATAAGTAATGTGTGTGTGCACATGCAGTGAGATTGTGCTCAGCAGACATGCACAACAGATGCAGTTTTGCTCATGCCTGGCATGTTTGTGTGTATGTAATGTGTGTGTGCACATCCAGCAAGATTGTGCTCAGCAGACATGCACAACAGATGCACTCAATTTTGCGCATGCACTATATAAGAATCATAAAAAGATTATGTAATTTTAGTCAAAGACATGTTTACTTGCAGGTTTTGTTTGAGCCTGATAAAGACAGACTGGGAAGACTGAGTCTTAGCTTTTCTCAGTTTCATGAGAGCACTACTTCTGAACATTTTTGGAAATGTTCACACCTTTTGGGATAGTTTGATTCTTGATTGTGTGATTTTTAAAAAAGGCAGTTTTCAGCCCTGTTATGTAGCTTTTGAACACATTGTAACCCTGTTATATAATTTTCTATATCCTCATTGAGCATCAAAAATTGAACATCAAAATCCATTTTATAGTATTTTTTATTCAGTTTTGGTCTCCAATCCCTGTATTTTGTCTAATGTGTGTTTGAAATCAAGGTAATCAGCAGGTGTATGGATAGACTTGGCAGTCCCTTCATAGATGGACTTCATCTGCGCCGACTCTGCGACTAAGCAGTTATTGTTGCTTACAAGGGGCTTAATCACTAGCATATACATTTAAAAAAGAACAAGAAATTGCCTCTAACATGACTCAGCGGTAGTGCAGTGTCCTCTTCTAGGTTGCCTGCTGATGAGCTGACATTAACTATCCCCTTGAATTCTGTGATCAGACAAACCTGGATGTAGACTGTGCAGAAGGCAAGAAATGATATTAACACCAGGCATCAGAATTGTCAGAGGATCAGCTAATTTCAGAGGATTGAGAATTTCTGACAGAGGATAACCTCTTCTGTCAGAGGTTTTGCCTTTTTATTTAGATTTTTTTTCTTCTGAAATAGCATTTTAAAGTGATTCCTCACTGCATAAAGCCTTTTTGGTGATGTTGGGAATTGATTTCAGTGTTGTCCCTCTATAGTCTGGGGTCTTGATGGCCCTTGGACCGCGATTTTCAGAGGATTGGATGTCAAACTATTCTGATGCCTGTAACACACACACACACCCGTGGGGATACTGTTTTTTAAATTTTATAAATAGTTCCCCCACCTTCTGGAAGTTCTGTGCTTTTAACTTCCTCTAACCTGTCACTCTCTTTGACTCTGCCTTTTCCCTTTGCTTGCTGTCATCTACTGTCTTTCTGCCTTTCCGGTCCATTCTCCTGCCTTTTTTCAAGAAACACTTTCAAAAAGATTTCCTACAACAGCCGAAGTCGGGACATGCTGGGCCTAATTATTTCTTACTTAGGCACATAACGGCAGCATGACGCATCTGCGCTCATAATTGACAGGAAACTGTTTGAGCGATTGAAGAGGAATATTAACAATCTATTCTAACCATACTGACCAACACTCAGAACAATAGCAGAAACATCTCAATTTGGAAACCAATGCCCAAGCAACATAAAAACGAAAGTAGGCAAAGGGCTGCAACTCCCCTTACAGGAAGCCGGCTTACTCCCCTTTCGCTTCCGGTCACGCTGTCCATTTGACCTGTTAAAGTCGCGATCGAAGAAGAATATTAACATTTTGTTGGTATTCATGTTGACAAAGGGGTGGTTATCATGTATTTGATGATTCCTGTTCATGAAGATAGACGTCTTGTCACTGTGTGATTCCAGCTTCTGTCAAGTGTGAAGAAACTGCCCCCACTGTCCCACACCCCAGAGACCCCAGGCGGGTTCAAGGTGGAAACTGATGAGGAATGGGACGATGACAATGAAGATGACGACCCTAGCTGGAGACTCACCCCTCTTCTCTGTCACAAGCAGCAAAAGGTAGGGGATTTCTAACACCAACTATTATTTGGTTGTATTTTAACCCTTTCACTGCCAGCCATCTGTCAGCCAAAAACTTCAATTAAACTTACTTAGCTACAGAAAGTATTTCGTCTGCAACATTGTGGGATTTCTTTGTGACACATTTAGAATAGGGTCAATCCTTACTACCCAAATTTAGGAACACAATATCATTGAATAACATACGTTGATTTCAAGAGTTTTAGTGACATGTTAAGTCATTGTGGTGCAAAAATGCGACATTGGCAGTAAAAGGGTTAAAGGTTAATTTAAATTTGCTTTTCTTTGCTTTTTGAAAAAAAGCAAAGGCCTACTGGAAATTCATTGATTGATTTAATTTAAAGTCTGTTCACACAATGGTGATATTAGACTGGGGGGGGAAAAAGTGTACGTGTGCGCGTGTGTATATGTGAATATGAGTGTGTGTGTATGAGTAAATATAACTATGCATATGATTTTATGTCTGTGAATGTGGAGAAAAAAAGAAAACAAAAGAAAAACAAAAACAACCCAACACAAACAAATCCCTAACAAATTAGCAAAAAATAAATAAAAAAGTGAAAAAGAAAACAAAATTAAAGTTAATTAACTCATGAACTAAAGTAATCTTGCAATTCCAGAGCTGGATATGACTGTAGCAATTTTGATCATTTCATGACTGTAAACTACATCTTTTAAAGTTCCAATTTGTGCAACTTGTATCCCAGATAGTTTGTATAACAATGATAATAATGGACATTCTAAAAGAATGTGTTGAACTGATACATGTATTGGGAGACCACAATTGCATTCTACATCTTTAGAAAATTTGATCCTCCATGAAATTCATTGATCTTTTGAACCAGAAACAAATTTTTAAAAAGTGGGAAATCTGCATCACTCAGTCTTAGCGCACGCACACACATGTGCGGAACTTGTGCGCGGAAACCCTTTAACCCTTTCACCGCCAGCCATTTTTAGACAAAAATTTCTGTCAAACTTACCTTGGTGCAGAAAAGTCGGCGTCTGCAGTACTGTGAATCCCCCTATCACATGCATCAACTAAGACCTTTCCTTATCTCCCAAACTTAACAAAATAAGGTTATAGAATAAAATATCTTACTTTCACACCTTCTAGTGACTTGGGTCATAATCAGTGTGGTGCTAAAATGCGACATTGGCGTTGAAAGGGTTAAACATGTAAAAGAAAGAAGGAACAAATAAGTGGACATGTTTCCACACGGAAACATGCGCTTATTTTTTTCCCTTTTATTTATGGGTTTCCGTGCATAACTTCTGCATTATTATACAGTTATGTTTTTGATTATTTTCATTTTTTTTTTTCAAAATGTATGTTATATCAAACAGTGTACAATAAGTTGAAATTAATGTAGGTGACAAAAGGAAACCTTAAACTGAGTTTCCCATGTCTTTTGAGACGGAAGCTGCAAGAGTTGCAATTGTTTGCAGACAATCTGGCCAAAACCAAGAAAGACACGATAGTAATTTAAACTGAACTTGCCTCTTTGAAGAAAAAAACAAAAAGCTGGTAAATAAGGAAAATGAATATTTCTTCTTCTTTGATGGCTCAGACAGTTTCCTGTCAATTATGAGTGTATATGCGTCATGCTGCCGTTATGCGCCTAACTAAGAAATAATTAGGCCCAGCAAGTCCGACTTTGGCATAAAAACAGTGGTTATGTTTCTGCTGATGGATGTTGCAGCAAAGGGCGTCGGGCAGCCAGTGTAACTGCAAGAGCGACTGCAGCACCAAGCGATGCTCCTGCACCAGGAATGGCCGCCACTGCGCCGCGGAGTGTGGCTGCAACATGGGCGTCTGCCAGAACAAACAGCCAGACTCTGTGAGTGATGCATTGGGGGCGGTTTTGCTTGTGATAAAATTACCGTTAACATGGGCGAGTTTTCTTTGTTGGTTGGCTTACCCTGGCTACAAAACTCCAGGGATCATCCCAACAGCGGAAGCACTTGAACACTATGGTACAAGTGCATCAGCTACGGATGAGAACATTACGTGTGTGACCGTTTTTGATTACCCCGCCACGTGGGCAGCCACACTCCGACTTCGGGGGATTTTGGAGCCTGATGATGTTATGCTAGGAGCTCGTCATGGCTAAAGACAATCCCCGCATAACTATGCACAGCATAACAACATTTTGATGTAGCCTTGGTATTCTAGCCTATGTCAATTGGTCTGACACAGTCTTAAGTATGGGTGAAAGTAAAGCATTCTCTCACACGTTGGAAATTAGTTTGAATGCAGTCACCACTTCAGGAATGGGAAGATTAAGAAACATTTCAATGTGTCTCCCCCGTGGGGATACCGGGGGGTCTTTTGTATAAATAGTTCCCCCACCTTCTGGAAGTTCTGTGCTTGTAACTTCCTCTAATCTGTCACTCTCTTTGACTGCCTTTCCCTTTGCTTACTGTCATCTACTATCTTTCTGCCTTACCGGGGTCCATTCTCCTGCCTTTTTTCATGAAACACTTTCAAAAACATTTCCTCCAGCCGAAGTCGGACTTGCTGGGCCTAACTATTTCTTAGTTAGGCGCATAACGACAGCATGACGCATCTGCGCTCATAATTGACAGGAAACTGTCCGAGCGATCGAAGAAGAAGAATTGACATGTGTCATTTCAGGATTTAGAGAATGTATTACTTTAACCCATGCCCTTTTGATCGATCAATTTATTAGAATTTGTTTTAACTTTTTGACTACGTAGCACGTACATATGCGTGGTAGAAGCTTCCTCCATTCAGTACGCAGCACGCATATATGTGTGGTGACTTTGTCTATGAACAGTGCACGTCTAAGTACAGTCTAAGGGAAAAAATTCTTTAACTGTATTCAGCAATCAGTTATCTGTCTTCTGAGTGCTTTCCCTTGAGCAAAACTGGTCTAAATTGGTCACGAGCAGCTTTTGAAAAGACTAACCGAAAGTGCGGCCAATAGTAGCAAAGAGGAGAAAAAAACACTATTGGAACAAGATGGGTATGTTTATATTCATGTATTTTTGGTGTGAAAATGGAAAAAGTAGTTGGAGAAACTTGATGTAGGTATAGCTAGAGACTTGTTCTGTCCAACAATGCCAACCACTCCCACTTGGTATGCAAACAAAGATAGCGAAAGTAGAGAAGAAAATTGACGATTTTACTAAGGCTGTGGTGAAAAGCTACTGTGAATTAGTACGGGGTGAAAGAGTTCAAGTCCAGTTAGCAAGGCCAAATACCCACATTGTGCACATATTGCACGCTATCTGACTAGAGCTCTGCATTGTGTGCGCAGACGGTGAGCAGCAGCAGCAGCGTGATGAACAGCACGTTCAGCAAGGAGTCAGCGGAGGAGGAGGGCGTCTCAGCCTCCAGGAAACCCGCCCCCGCCCCCAGAGGCATACTGCGCACGCTGGACAACAAGAAGACCGCCCGCGACTCCAAGACCAAGCGCCTGGATCACCTCATTCCCGACATCGAGGCACGCAGCTCAGACGAGTTTCAAAAACCCCTGCCCGTCTACTTGAAGCCCGCGAAACGGAGCGGGGAGATTGCGTTTCTCGAGTCGGAAGAGTTCAAGACGGAGAATTCCAAGCGCCGGCGCACCATTTTGAATACCAAGAACCTGAGCTACTATTCTCCTCCTAAGTGAATGGGTTGGGAAGACTTGTGATGAAAAACCCCTCCCCGTTTACATCAAGCCCGCGAAACGGAACAGGGAGATTGCGTTTCTCGAGTCAAGACGGAGAAATCCAAGCGCTGACGCACCATTTTGAATACCAAGAACCTGAGCTACTATTCTCCTCCTAAGTGAATGAGTTGGGAAGGTTTGTGATGCAACTGTCTCAGCGGAAAGAAAAATATGGTCAATGTTATGCACTATGAAGCAATACTATATTGGTGTTTTTTTGCCCCCCACTCAAATTGGATCTATCGTCGGTGAAATTAAAAAACCTTGTATCTCAATTTTTTATTTTTTTGTAGTTAGATACATAGTCAGCTTTCTAATTTTTCCAGCCACCTTCCACCAAAAGCTCATATCTCTAATGACTTTCTGTCTTGGGTAAATGAGGTTATGAAAATAGAAGAAAAACTCGTAAATCCCAAATTCAGATCTAGTTAAGGACAAAAACCTCGTATCTTCGTTCTTTTCAAGTCTAACTTTTAAAAAAAAAGTAATTTTACCAAAATGCAGTACTAAACTCGCAATGTCTTGAACAACATATTCATCATAGTTAATCAATTGTGGTCAACACGGTTCATTTTTAAAACAGTTTTTTCTAAAAACTACCAAAATTAAGATACGAGGTTTTTGAATTTCACCGACGCTATGCATTTTGTGATTCATAGAGGAGGATGAAGTCCAAGGTAAGTCATATATGGCCAATGATTTAAATTTGTTCTTCCCTTTTTTTCATCCCTAATGGCAAAGTGATCACACAAAAAGCAAGAAAATACTGACAACAAACTCAACACACTAGAAACAAAAATCCAAAATTAAACGGAGCAAATGCACACAAAGTAACACCGGTTTAAAATCCATGGAATTGGAAATAAATAACAAACACAAACAAGCATGTTGACCTCGATTTGTCTGCAGTAAAAAATAAGTTCATCCTTTTAAAAAATTTGTTTAGAAACAATGTTTTTTTTCATTGACTTTTGCTTTTTCAAATTTTGCATTTGTGTATTTAAAAGTGTTTCCATTTGTGATTTGCAATGAAATTAGATGCAGCACAGTATAATGCTTTACTTTTCGTGTGTTGAATTTCAAGTGTGCTTTTTACCATGAAGGCTTTATTTTGAGATGTGTAAAATACCTTGCCTTATATTGACACCCACCTTTTTATTCTTAGATGTAGGTGGTGAATGAAAGTATCGCTCAGCGAAGAATGATGAAAGTATTAACTAAAAAAAAAAAAGTATGAAAGAAGACAGGAAAAGTAGCAGAGAAAATGAAAGTATGGGCTCATCAGGGTAGGAGTTTTGCTGATCAATGTCAGTAAGTGCTGCCCTTATGGAATTTGTGTAATATTGTTGTCTATATTTCATGATTTATTTGAAATGAAATGTGCTTAACTTGAAAGGACAAAGCTAAGGCCAGCAGCACCTTAGGTACTATATAAGCAAGCAGTAGGCTAAAAATGTCAGTCTCTCGCTTGGCGCTCGCAGCGAAAGCTTACTTTCTCAAACTAAAGAGGAGGAAAAACCTAAACTGATGCAGGCGAAAGCCTGCAGCTAGGAGAGACACTGGCTTGTTTCTCTCTGTCTCTCCCACTCACAACTGATTACCCGATTCCTGGGATTGACTCTTTTATAGCCCTGTTGTGCCTTTAATGAATCTCGCAGTTTGATGTGAAAAGTAATGACTGATAAAGAGCGATTGGATTTTTGGAGAAAAAAAAAAAATGTCTTTGGTATTTTTCATAATTTTGTGTCATCACACACTGGTTGTGTTCTGTTGGTTTGTGAACTTTTTCATATTTGTATATAGACATTTGTTCATGTTAATTGTCCTTTGTCGATCTACGATCGCAAATGAGTCTGCATTCGTTCGTGTATGTTTCTTTGTTGTTGGGTTTTTTCTGTCTGTCCCAAGGATATCTCCCGAACTGCTTGACAGAATCGCTCGTACCCAACCAACGCGCACACCTGTTAGTACTTTAGATAAAGTGTCTAGGGGGGGGGGACGCATGTACCCAACCAACGCGCACACACTTTAGATAAAGTGTCTAGGGGGGGGACGCATGTTACACCTGTACTTTAGATAAAGTGTCTAGGGGGGGGACGCATGTACCCAACCAACGCGCACACCTGTTAGTACTTTAGATAAAGTGTCTAGGGGGGGGGGACGCATGTACCCAACCAACGCGCACACCTGTTTGTACTTTAGATAAAGTGTCTAGGGGGGGGACGCATGTACCCAACCAACGCGCACACCTGTTAGTACTTTAGATAAAGTGTCTAGGGGGGGGGACGCATGTACCCAACCAACGCGCACACCTGTTAGTACTTTAGATAAAGTGTCTAGGGGGGGGGCATGTACCCAACCAACGCGCACACCTGTTAGTACTTTAGATAAAGTGTCTAGGGGGGGGGACGCATGTACCCAACCAACGCACACACCTGTTAGTACTTTAGATAAAGTGTCTAGGGGGGGGACGCATGTACCCAACCAACGCGCACACCTGTTAGTACTTTAGATAAAGTGTCTAGGGGGGGGGGAACCAACGCGCACACCTGTTAGTACTTTAGATAAAGTACCCCCAACCAACGCGCACACCTGTTAGTACTTTAGATAAAGTGTCTAGGGGGGGGACGCATGTACCCAACCAACGCGCACACCTGTTAGTACTTTAGATAAAGTGTCTAGGGGGGGGGGACGCATGTACCCAACCAACGCGCACACCTGTTAGTACTTTAGATAAAGTGTGAAAGAAAGCGTACAGCTGTATTTCTTTTCAAGGTAGGCTGTGGGTGGTTATGTTTTCTCCAGGTCCCTTCGTCCATTAGTGTTGCTGATTTTGCCTCTACAGAAAATGATCAGCCTTGCCCATTTTGTCTGTTTCACATTTCTCTCTGAAAGATAAGAACGCAATCCCCTGTGTATAAGCTGGATTAAAACATGTTGAAGGCAGTCCTACATTTGTATCTTTCAAATTAAGATAAAACGTTTTTTGAATGTCACACTTGTTAGAGGTATTGGAATTTTTTAACAGTGGAACCTCCCTTATAAGACCTTCAAAAATCATCCAAAATGAGGTCTTATATTAGTTATAAGTGAGGGGTCTTAATAGGGAGGTAATTTTAATACTTACAAAGAAGGGCGTCTCAGAGAAGTAGGTCTTATATGGGAGGGAGTCATAATGGGAGGTATAAGAGAGGTTCCACTGTAGTTAATTTATATCATCATCTATAACAAAATTATCATGCTTTATTTTTTTTAAAGGCAAATAATGAAGGTCTCTGTCTCAATTGATGCTGGTTTCAATATGTACAACATTGCTTTAGTAACTCATGTATTAAATGTGAAATTATTTCTTGTTGTACAACAGGGACAAAAATGGTAGAATGGGGAAAGCTCACCAGGGTTTGGGTTTGGTGATCAAGGTAGAAAAAGGGAAGAAGCAAGCTTTCCGCTCGTAGAGCTTTGATTGTACAACAGTTGTAAATACTTTTCTGGGTATAAATATCTCAAACATGGACAAAGAAAAAATGTTTATAAAATATTTGTGTACTGTGCGTGTAGTCTTTACTCTCTCGTCTGTCATTCATGAACTAAGCTGTTAAGCTGTTGTCATTTTTTGAGGAGTGAACTGTGAAGGCTGGATTGGGGGGGGTGGCAGTGTATTAGATGCACTGACTGGAATAATTTTGTGTGTATTGTACAATACTTCAGATAGTTGACTTTTAATAATGACATGTTTCACAAATGGACTAGTTCGGAACATGCTGCCTTGTATAGATCTCAAAAGCTGGTGCTGTTTTCTACAACAGATTGCATTTACTTGAACTTTTGTTTTTCAACTTTGTTTCTGCTTTACACGGGGCTTGCACAATACATTATCGCATTGGGAACAATTCATTGTCCTTGTGAAATGACAACTGTAGATTTCTCTGCGCCTTTCTTTTCCAACTTTCTCTGTTTCTGCTTTACACGGTGCTTGCGTGATACATTATGGCACTGGGAACAATCGTTTCATTGTCCTTGTGAAATGTCAACTGTAGATTTCTCTGCGCCTTTCTTTTCCAACTTTCTCTGTTTCTGCTTTACACGGTGCTTGCGTGATACATTATGGCACTGGGAACAATCGTTTCATTGTCCTTGTGAAATGTCAACTGTAGATTTCTCTGCGCCTTTCTTTTCCAACTTTCTCTGTTTCTGCTTTACACTGTGTTTGCGTGATACATTATGGCACTGGGAACAATCGTTTCATTGTCATTTCTCTGCGCCTTTGTTTTCCAACTTTCTTTGTTTCTGCTTTACACTGTGTTTGCGTGATACATTATCATGGCACTGGGAACATGTCGTTTCATTGTCATTTCACTGCGCCTTTGTTTTCCAACTTTCTTTGTTTCTGCTTTACACTGTGTTTGCGTTATACATTATCATGGCACTGGGAACATGTCGTTTCATTGTCATTTCACTGCGCCTTTGTTTTCCAACTTTCTTTGTTTCTGCTTTACACGGTGTTTGCGTGATACATTATGGCACTGGGAACATGTCGTTTCATTGTCATTTCACTGCGCCTTTGTTTTCCAACTTTCTCTGTTTCTGCTTTACACTGTGTTTGCGTGATACATTATCATGGCACTGGGAATATCGTTTCATTGTCATTTCACTGCGCCTTTGTTTTCCAACTTTCTTTGTTTCTGCTTTACACGGTGTTTGCGTTATACATTATCATGGCACTGGGAACAATCGTTTCATTGTCATTTCTCTGCGCCTTTGTTTTCCAACTTTCTCTGTTTCTGCTTTACACGGTGTTTGCGTGATACATTATCATGGCACTGGGAACTATCGTTTCATTGTCATTTCACTGCGCCTTTGTTTTCCAACTTTCTTTGTTTCTGCTTTACACGGTGTTTGCGTTATACATTATCACGGCACTGGGAACTATCGTTTCATTGTCATTGTGAAATGACAACTGTAGATTTCTCTGTGCCTCTGTTTTTCATGATGGCAATGCAGAGTATTTTTGTCGATGAAAGCCAGAAGGTATTATCGCGAAAGAAATACAGATGGCTGCTAGTAGAACCTTCTGGCTTCCTACTGACAATTTTGTTCATAGTCTGTAAATCGGTAATGACCTGTGTTTGTTCTTTTTTTCATTCACAGCCGTGGGAACTATTTTTTTAACCCCTTGACTGCCAGAGAAAATTAAAGAAAAAATCGTTGGGCAAATCTTGCCATAAAAAAGACAACTGATAGAGCCAATCTGGCCAAATGATCTGGGGATATTACACTTTTGACTGTGTTAGAGCAAAAGCCAGCATAGAGTTATTCCTCTTCATCTGATGATGTCCCATTAGGTCAGTACGTGATACGTTGGTGGCAGTCAAGGGGTTAATTGTCTTCTTTGTGAATCAATAATGCTATGAGCTTCTGTCTTTTTCCCCCCTTTTCTAACCTACTTAACTACTTTCATATTTACAGAGATAGATGTTTTGATTGGATAAAAAAAAGTTTGCTTTAAGTATTGGACCAAATGCTTAAACAGCATTTTTGGATTTAGTACCAGTACATTCATATTGAAGGCACGATCCAAAGGTGGATTATGATTTGTTTTTCTTTAGTTTCAAGGGTGCATGTGGGTATGCCTGAAGCCTGAATTCAGGCAATTTGATGCAGGTTCAGGCAGTGGTCTGCCTGAAGACGGGGCTCTTTTTGCTCTGCTCTTAAATTGACCATTTTAGCAAGGGTTATGATGGAAAGTTCAGGCAAACTCTTTGGTCACTGTATGCACCCATGTAACTGAGTGAACATGGATATGGTTATGTCGCTCATGGTCTAACCAAGATTTTTCTGTTTTGTTTTTGTCATGATTTAATGAAACTGTGAACTGCATTCTTTCTGCAATAACTGATGATACATGATTCCATCTTGACTTTTTTTTTCAAAATTGACATGCTCAGGGGTTGATCTTCGATCAGACATTGCTATGCCTGTCAGTCGGGCATCAGATACAGGAAATACCCCCGTGGGGATACCGGGGGGGGGGGGGGGTCTTTTGTATAAATAGTTCCCACACCATCTGGAAGTTCTGTGCTTGTAACTTCTAATCCGTCACTCTTTGACTCTGCCTTTTCTCTTTGCTTACCATCATCTACTATCTTTCTGCCTTACCAGTCCATTCTCCTGCTGCTTTTTTTTTCAAGAAACGCTTTGAAAAAGATTTCCTCCAGCCGAAGTCGGACTTGCTGGGCCTATTTCTTAGGCACATAACGGCAGCATGACACATCTGCGCTCATAATTGACAGGAAACTGAGCGATCGAAGAAGAAGATACAGGGAAGAAAATTAAATGCAGTTTCATTGGTTTCCGAACATGGCAGTCTGATTACCCTGTCCTGTGTCTTGTGCTGGACTTTGGACTATAGTTAATTCATTCGCATCGCAACGATTTTGAATTATTAAAAAAAAATCACAAATCACTCCAGTCATGCACACAAACAAAACGTACACAAACAAAAGGAGACATGAAAGAAGATTACGCGTTTATACTTCAGGTTTAGACATAGAGAAGTGGTAGATCAGACTTTTATATAGAAAAACTCCACACCGATTGGTTTCCCCACAACAAACCACTACAAAAGCAAAGTCAGAGGCAAACTTGTGGTCTAAGGGAGCGAAGCGAGTTTAGAAGTGATCAAGGTATGGTGTGTACACAAATTTACTTCCCTTGAAGCAAATGCATCAAATTCTGCACATATATGGCTGGAACGACTTGAAAGAGTTAACAAACAATTCAGATTTTAACCCCTTCCCTGCCCAGTCCTGTGTCTACTACAGGATGTGTGATGTCATTGATGATGTCATAGCCCTGGAATGATGGTTTTTGGTTTAGACAAGTCAGGAAAGATATATCTCTTGACCATTTTCTTAGACTGAGTCTAACGCATGGGTGCAACTACACAAAGTGAAAAAAAACAAAGGCCGGGGTCCAGGGGTAATGTCCCCCTGCAGCTGAAGCAAAAATTGATTTATGAAGGTATTTTAGTTTGCTTTTTCCACAATTTATACAAATGCTTATTTTAAAGCGTTTGAAAAATACAGTGGACACACAAAGATCTTGTTTGACAAATTAAAAAAAAAGGAACTTCGGTAAAATTCAAAAACAGGAAATCCTTGTATGGCTGGTACCCACGTGTTGTCATATCCGGCCACAAGGAGCGTGCCATATTATGGGAGACCGCCATCTTAGTCAGTAACTTTGTCTGAAAAATGCCAGACCGATGCTGCTTACACACAAATCTGACTAAGATGGCGACACTTCCGTTGGATGCGCACGCAGGTGGGGGGGAGCCATACCAGATAAAGTTAAACCCATGCTAACGGGTCTCTTTTAAATTTTATTATAAGAAAATCTATAATTTATGTTTTCCTCTGGCAGTGAAGGGGTTAACTGCAAGGGATTTTAACTCTTCTAGCTCCATATGTGTTTTGTCGTTCTTCAGGTTGTCCGTTGCACCTCAACCGATAAGAGGGGAGCAACTATTTTTTTGGAGTGCGCATGCGTTGCTTTAACGGAAAAAAATCACTGACATAAGTTATAAAAATAGAGAAACACATGGCAGGGTACTTGGCAATGAATGTCTTTGCATTTGGTGGAAGTGCAGAGTTACTGTAAGGTACTGGGCGAATGGCAGTAGAAGAGTTAAAGATATCACTTTGGATCAATCACGTTCTTGGGTATATGGCAGGCAGACTGTGTGTAGATCAACCCCTCTAGCGCCATGTATTTTTTTTACGTTTCTGGTTGTCCGTTGCATCTCAACCGACAAGAGAGAAGCAACTATTTTTTTAAAGTGCATGCATTGCTTAAACGGCAGAAATTGTGACAAAAACTCTGAAAACAGACAAACGCAAGGTGCTTGACAGTGAATGTCTTTGCATTTGGTGGGAGTGCAGAGTGATGTCTTGGGCAAATATATTCGCCCGAGGTGCTAGAAGAGTTAAGACAAAAAAGAATAGTGAAACTGAATGGAAAATGCCAGTGAAATTGTTTCTAACCCCCTCCCACTTTTTTCCCCCTCCTGATTGTTTCCCATATTAATCTACAACTTCTGGCCAGTAATTGAATTCTCTCTATATTGTACGGAAGTGGTATCTTTGAAACAATAAAAAGCTGCATCAACCCTTTCACAGCCAGCCATATTTCAGCCAAAAATGTCCATTAAATTTACCTGGGTTGAGAACAAAATCCATCTGCAGTATTGGGGATTCTTCTGTGACATATATAAAATAAGGTCTATCCTTACTTCCCAAAACTAAGACAATAGGGTCTTTGGATAATAGCTCCCAATTTGATGCCTTTTAATGACATAGGTGTCAAATCACTGTGGTGCTAAAATGCGACTGGCGGTGAAAGGGTTAAAAAAAGTGGTACCAACTAGGAAAAGAAATTGTGGTGCTAAAGCGTGAAGCATGGATAATGGCAGTTAACTTTTTGTGCACAACTGATAGTCCCTCACTATGCAGAGATGTTACCAAGGTATAATAACGTTTACAAATGGTTATGGCAAACGAAGATATAAAAACAATCTGTCTGAAACATTGCATGTTCATGTATTTGTCATTTTGTGCATCTGATGAGTAAAATTCAGAATATCTGGTAAATGATGCTTCATGTGTGTTCTTGTAATTTTGAAATCATAAATTCCTCCAAAGTCGGAGTGTGGCTGCATGAAGAACGGTCACACACGTAATGTTCTCATCCCTAGCTGGTGCATTTGTACCATAGTGTTTAATTGCTTCGGCTGTTGGGATGATCCCTGGAGTCTTTAAGCCAGGGAACGACAACATAAATCAACATTGATCAAACTCTCTTGTACATCTTTGGTTATCATGAAGTCGGTTTTCTGTACTTCATTAATTTTTTTGGATTTTTTGTTTGTTTGCTGTCCCATCTTCTGGGCCGTACAGTGGCGTTGCTCCCATGCCGCTCATTCCGATTCCCAATTCGCAGCCACACCTCCGCACGTTCAGGTCGCAGAATCTGAGATGTACTTGAACAGTAATGGTCAACCTATGGTGATATTTTTCACGCCAGAGGGCAGTCAATGCACTAGGGGCTTATCACGCGATTTTCTTACTTGGGCGTAGTGAGAGAGAGAGTGATGGTAGGACCACTCACTGTCTCTCTCTCTTTCTTTATCCCCAACTAAGAATATAGAGAGGATTAGCCCCACACGAGCGTCATGCCCTCTGGCGTGAGAAAAATCGCACTAAGTCTCATTGATCAAGCAACTTTGTAGACACTTTACATTCACCCCCTCTCCCCCTTGCACACACACATTTTCACACACACACACACAATTTTTTAAAATTTGTCCAATCAAGTGGTCTGAGACTGGTATACATTACAGGAAGTTTTCATTTTTCTTGAGCGCTGTGTGAGTGGAACAGTCTTTCCATCTGAGGTGATTTCATCTGTCTCAGTGGAGGTCTTCAAATCCCGGATATAAGCCGGAGTCCCTTCCCCCTCCTCCCCTCTGTCCTTCTACCTCAACTAACTGTCTTGGCTCTCCAAACCTCCTCCTCTCGCCTCTACCTACTGCTGATCATCTGGGTGGCAAGAATTTTGCATCTGTTTGGAACCCCCTTACCCTAACTAAGTACATAGCATCAACATGATTAGGGTGGATGCTGAATGAAAGAAGACGATGATTGTATGCGCCCAGCAGTAGATACTTGAATGAATGCACACACACAAACGCCTACACACACAACCATCACTGGTGACTTCTAAAATTTATTTTCAAGAGGAAGGTGATGTTTCTGATATTGCCTAAATGTAATTCAGATTTTCCACATCTAGACAAGGGCTACAAGCTTGAACATGGAAGCATTCACAACACTGATAGTGGTATCACAACTTCAGTGATTTAACAATCAGTTACTGCTTTGTTCTGAGAAAAAAAAATCTTTTATAGCTGCGACACAATGAGGATTTTATGCAGTGATCGAGTTTCTTGCATAAATACAGGCCCATTCAAATGAAATATTTTGTAAATCAAATTAATAAATACATTAATATTATTATCTACTATCACTATCAGTGCACCTTTTCTTCTTTGACAGTTCCGAGTTAAATGCTATGTAGCCCCTATTTGTTTTGAGTCATACGGAGTAGCACCTTCCAAAAACTTCTATAGATGAACTTTGTACACATCCCTCATTCCCTTCTCTTTCACATTTATATATATCTCTACATTTATACTATAAAACTGCATATCAACAGAGGACGCGTCTGCCTGTCTTTCATTTCCGACTATGACTGCCAGATAGCTGAGAGGGCAGCTACTATTCCAGCAGGCTGGGCTAATTTGTTGATAGCATGGATGCTCCTGCTTTCAGGATGTCCTGAAGTTCAGGATTTTTTTTGTCCAGGATATCCTGAAGTTCAGGATTTTTAAAATTTTATTGCCTGGAGCCGGCGTCGCCGGATTATGAGAATTTGAGAAGATGCATTTTGCTGGTTATAGAGGTCATGAAGTTTAACCAGAAGTGAAAGTGCAACAAGAACCTGTCTTGCAGGATGTTTTAATTTCCCAGGAGCACCCATGTGATAGTGGAGATGTCTAGACACAAGATGCACTTAAAATAATGACAATGTGAAGATGGTTAATATTTTACAACTTCTGCTAAAAATGTTCACATACTAAAAGTAGAATTTTAAAACACTCATTAACCTAATTACAAAAATAGAAAAGTTTGACTTTGATTTATTTTTTATTTCATAAGTCTTCAAACTTCCGTGAACACATAATTTATTTCTAAGGTAAAATTCATAGAACTCAAAAAGAAAAACTGTGCATGGTAATACTTATTTTCAAACTTATTCAACAGACCATTTGCCACGTGAGAGTTACCTTGAATTTCAATTAAAGGCTTTGAAGAAGAGAGGTCACGCAACTACGGGCGAAACAGGCGGTCAAAAGTGTAGTCGGACACTATGTCTAGTCTATTGGCCACTGCAACTAGGGTTATTAATGCCCTTGACAGCATTAAGCCCTTGTTGGGGTCAGTATCCAAAAGGGCATTCACTCCTGCAAAAGGCAGACATTTAGTGGCCTCAAATAGGGTTACTGGCACGAGTTATTCCCTTGTTTGGTCAGTACTGAAGCATCTACCAAGGACATTCACTCTTGCAAAAGGTGGTCATTGCAGTGGCCAATAGAACGACCGCCGTGGCAAATGCCCTATTGCCCAGCAGACCGAGTGCTCAAACAATAACAGAGCATCACACTAACCATTCAAACAAAATACACATAATTTCCAAGACACAGGACGTAACATTTGACTCAGAAGTCACAATACAATGTACTTGACACAGAATGTTAAAAACATGTTGACGAAAGACTAGAAGACAAAACGGGACAACAACTGCAACAAAACACACACTGGATCACGACTCAAGCCTTAACCCTTTCGCCGCCAGCCATTTTTCAGCAAAAAACACACCATTAAACTTAACTGGGTAGAGTAAAAAACAATGTCAGCAGTATTGGGAATTCCTCTGCGACATGCACAACATTCGGCCTATCATTTACCTCCCAAAATTAAGAAGATAGGGTCTTTGAATAACAGGCCCTGATTTGATGCTTTTTAGTGACATGGGTGTCAAACCACTGTGGTGCATAAATGCGACACTGGCGGTGAAAGGGTTAATGTCCAGCCACACACATGCGATTCGGATCTGAATGCAAAGCGATTTTGACAATGCGAGTCGTGAATCACGTGAAATTCATGTATTGGGTCTACTTGAGTACAGTGAGTGAAAATAGCAGAATTATTTTTAGACAGAAGTATTTCACGTGATTCATGATTCACATCGTCAAATTGGCATCGCATTCAGATCTGAATCATATGTGTGGCTGGCCCTTATAAGCCTTCATCACATTTGTGAGGCACTCGCTCGATCTCTTCTTGCTCTTGTTAAGATGCTTGGCCCAATGCCTGCCTACCTTTCCCCCTTGGCAGCAAGCAAACACGAGCAGCAATTAGAGATCTCGTCAGTCAGCAAAGATGGACTTGTTCAACCTTAGCAAAAGCAGGGAGGAGAGAACCGCCTCACATAGTCTTTACGAACTGGACACTTGTGACGTGGGCTTTAGTACTTTGCCTTCTTGGGCAAGAAGTCGCCTGATGCAGGCACTTTTCGCTTCTCGATGATCCTGTTGATCTGCTGCAGTTCTCGGTCTAGTTTCGTCTTCTCGTCTTTCGGGGCCGCGCGCCGGGTCTTCCGCCCGTCGGACATCTTCACGCCATACTGGAAAGCAGCTCTGCAAAACGGCATTGAAATTGTACAATGAATCAGGATGCTCTAAAACATGCAAGTTCTATTAAAATTCACGTGTGAACATGAATTGCTTTGTACAGAATTTGAAGGAAACCAATGACAACAAACAATGGAAGTACACAGAAGGGGGACAAAGTGATTACAGTATTTTACGGACTATAAGGCGATACTTTTTTTCCCTAGAACCCTGCTCCTTATAATGTGACTAATGATATAGTAAAAAATCTGAATTTTGTGTAAAATTTTGGGAGGTGCACCTTATATTCAGGTGCGCCTTATAGTCCGTAAAATATGGTACTTTTTCGTGGGAAAACTTCATAGATACTATAAATAACAACAATTAGAAAGAATAGTGAAGATGCAATACACATCAAATGGCCCTCTTCAAGAAAAATAATTGTAAGGAAGTATCGAGTTGGCAGAAAATTGAACAAAAATTGGTCACAAGTAAATTTTCTCAACACCTCCGAACCCTTTTTTTCACAAAGATTTTTAAAAGATCAAGAATTCAACATGAACAAAAAGTTTAATGTAGAGAAAAATAAAGTGAAATTCATAGAAAAATCAGAGCATTTGGGAAAGCCATAATTCAGGGGAAGAAGACTTACTTGGGCAGCGCCTCTCTGCTGGACATGTAGCTGCTGTACTCCTCCTGGGTGTCAAAGTCCCAGCGGCCCACCGGACCCTTCTTGTTGCCCTGGTCCATCTTCGTGTAGTCCGCCTCGTCGTCGGAGTCCTCGTTAGCGTCCGCGGACTCCATCATCCTGTTAGGGGATGGATAAGGGATGTAAGTAAAAGGGGTTGTAAGTTTTGGCATGATTTTAACATCAAATGAATGTAAGAAAACAAAGAAAGAAAGAAATTCAATAATCTATTATAACCATACTGACCAACACTCAAAACAATAGCATATACGCTTTCTATTATAACCATACTGACCAACACTCAAAACAATAGCATATACGCTTATCATTTGGAAACCAATAAATTTCCACAGCACTTTAAAAACGAAAGTAACAAAGGGAAGCCACCATGTGCCCGGTAGTACTACCTCCCTTAGCACCGGCCACGTGGCTCCCTTGACCTTGCCAATCACTTTATATATTGACACCAGCATGATTTTAACATCAAATGAATGTAAGAAAAGAAAGAAATTCAATAAATTGTCTCACTGATCCACAGTAAACATCTAAATATGGTGATTAAATAAAATATCTGCTTGCAATAAGAACATCTCAACACCTTGTGCGGGCATGAACATACACACAAAGAATGACAACAATCACCAATAGTCTTTATATTGTGTTGTGTCAGTCTTTATATTATAATACTGGTCTCCAAAAGTTAAGGGCCGGCTTCTGTTTTCAGTAGCTTGATATCTATTTATTGTACACTAAGACAACAATGAAGAAAATGGCAAAACTTAGGCTACTCAATAACTTTCCTTCCTGTTGCACGTGCCTGAACCAGTTTTGCAGACATTGCAGTACAGCAACAGCGTTTTCAGGTACGCTTAAAATGTGGCAAATTCACGAGAATTTTATGAAAGTTTGGTCTCTTTTCGCTGAAGAATCAGGGCTGATGCAGGTTTCTTGCCTATTGCACGTGCAAGGCATGACTGTAGTGAACACTGCTGAGCAAAAGTTAGACACGAATGTGTATTTAAGGGCGGCAACCAGAGCTCTCAATAAGCATGCCTCCAAGACAGAAGAGAGAAGATCGTTCTTCCGGCCTTAAATTTTGGAGACCAGTATATATTATCAGCACATTCTAACATCGAAAAAGTACTAACAAAACACAACATGGACAAATAAGCTAAGAAATAAACCCAACCCACTTACCCTGGGTAGCACTCGGCATAGCTGTCAATCTCAGTCTTGGCTTTCAACTTCTTGATGCGGTCCTCCTCCACCTTGGCTGACAGCCTGTGGGCGTAGCAGAACACATTGCCGGGGTTAAACGCCAGAACGTACCATCATTCTCATTGGTTAAAGACCCACCAGATCATGTGTCAAAATCACGGGTTTCACGTGTTTTCCCTCTTATAGCTGGTAAGAAATCTTGTTTTGTCCAGGTTTGACTCCCATAGAAATGCCCCCAAATTCAAACCAAAACATCAATTTAAAGGGCAGCCTCAATTTGAACTTGGGGACATTTGTATGTGGGTCAGATACCCAGAAAAAACCCAAGGGACTTAATCGTGGTGCGTCAGTGTGTCTTTAAAGGTGAAAAGGTACTATCAGCCTTTTTTCCCCTTAAATTCCTTTTGAGGTACAGTGGAACCTCCCTTATAAGACCTCCCATTATAAGACTCCCTCCCACATAAGACCTACTTCTCTGAAACATTGCCCTTCTTTGTAAGTATTAAAATTACCTCCCTTATAAGACCCCTCCCTTCTAAGACCTCATTCTGGATGAGTTTTGAAGGTCATATAAGGGAGGTTCCATTGTACTTGTAGCGCCTCTTGGCATTTTTTACCAAGAAGAATGAGAGTTGTCTTCTGGCATTAAGCCTCAGTTCATTCACAATGGCTGCACTTGCTTCAGGGAAAACTATAATTCAGGCATCAAAAATAGCTCAGCTGTTTTTGCTGAAAATTTGTCGTAATTGAAGGAATCTCTGTCGGAAAAAAAATGTATCCGCAGAAAATGCGATCGTGATGTTATTTTCGAACGGCGCGGTCCGTAATCGCTCGAGTGTAAGCTTGAGGTCGGGAGTAAAAATGGCAGACAGAGCACCCGCGAATGGCGTGTTTGAGTGCTTGAAGGCAAGTCAGGCCGTGAAAAATGAGTAATTGCACACTCCCTCCCCCCCACCCCACCCGCTCAACAAATATTTTGGCAAATTATCAATGAAATTCAAAAACCTCGTAATTCGATTTATTTATTTTTTGGGAGTTAGATACATAGTCAGCTCTGAAATGCTTCCTACCACCTTCCACCAAAAGCCTGTATCTCCAACGACTTTCTATCTGGTGTAAATGAGGTTCTGTAAATAGAAGAAAAACTCGTAAGTCCCAAATTCAGATCTAGTTAAGGACAAAAACCTCGTATCTTCATTCTTTTGAAGTCTAAAAAAATTTTTTTTTAAAGTAATTTTAACAAAATGCATGACTAAACTTGCAATGTCTTGAACAACATATTTCATCATAGTTAATCAATTGTGGTAAATGTGGTTAATTTTTAAAAGTTTTTTTCATTTGTATTTTCTTAAAACTACCAAAATTGAGATACAAAGTTTTTGAATTTCACTGACGAAATGTTGATGTTGGGTTTGGATGCTAAGTTGTAGCGTGCATGTACGCTGCCCCCCAAAAAAAAGTTCAGACGGTAGCGGAAAATCTGGGTGGAAGGATTTCTCACCTGGCAAATCTCCTCTTATTCATACCTGGGAATTAGAACAAACCAGAACTAAAATCATCGCCCATACTCCTATCTAAAAAAAGCTGAACATTACAAGGTCTATTTGCACTAGAAAAATGCCACACTTTTTAGATGGATGTTACTTTATGCCCAATTCAGTCACAACGATGACTGGATTTTTTTTAATATAAAGGAAAAGAGATGTAGTGAAAACAAGAAAATAGTGACACTGAAAAAGCTTCACTTACTTTTTCTGCTCATCCTCCAGCTCTGCATATCCCTGCAATAAATAAAACAGACAATGGTTATCCTGAGCTTTAAAATGAGTACCGTACTTTTCAGACTATAAGGCGATACTTTTTCCCCAGACTGAGACCCCCGCGCCTTATAATATGACTAATAATATAGAAAGAAAATAGAGCAACAAAATCTGAATTTGGTGTTAAATTTGGGGTGTGCATCTTATATTATAATCAGGTGCACCTCATAGTCCGAAAAATACAGTACTGTCTCGTTGACAGGCTAAAAGAAATATCAACAGGATTGCCAGAATTTTTATTTTTTTTGTATTCCTTTATTTTGCATTTTACAGATCAAATAGTCACAACACGTAACAAAACACATTAATGCTCGCTCATTGCACACAGGAATGCCAGATTTAATGTAAAACTGCCTTGGCAATAATACATGCCGATGTAGTATGGTTTTAAATTGCTGATGTGCAACAGTTGGTCTTACTAAAACATTTGCAAGGACAGAGTAAACACATCATCATTAAATTTAATCAAATAATTGCCACATTTTAACAAAAAATTTAAACAGTTTTATACATAAATATAACACACACAAAACATAAATTCTGACATGGAATTTTTTGGGGGGTAGATAATTATTATTTTACAGACTATAAGGCGATACTTTTTTTTCCCAGACTGAGATCCCTGCACAACAACAACAACATACGGTATTTATACGGCGCTGAATCTTGATATAAATCAAATCAAAGCGCACACACACGTTAGCATTCATAACGCATTCAAACAAAAATGCAATACAAAGCGAGCACACACGTTTGACATAAATGGTATACAGTAGAAACAGACCTAAAGGCAAGAGAGAGAGAAGAGAAAGAGAGTGGAGCCTCAATCACGGGGGAACAGGTGGGTTTTGAGGTTAGATTTGAAGGCTGAGAGGGTCGGTCGCACCTTATAATGTGACTGATAATATAGTAAGGAAATAAGAGTAACAAAATCTGGATTTTGAGTCAAATTTGGGGGGTGTGCCTTATAATCAGGTGCGCATTATAGTCCGTAAAATATGGTAACTGCTTTATAAACACATGAGATGGAAGGAAAAACGCTCACCCTAAACTTGTCAGTTATAGATCGAACCAGGTCCTTGGCGGACTGAGCAGGCTTGTCTTTCTCCTCATCCTGAACAAGAAAAAAGAAGAACACATCAGAAAAATGGCAAATGTTAAGATCAGCTCCCTCCGCTGTTCCAGGGTGAAGTTGGCCAATCAGCTTAACGGAAAAGGTAAATTGGAGGGAGCTGATTGGCCAACTTCACCCTGGAACAGCGGAGGGAGCTGATCTTAACCCTCTGGGCACGACGTAAAAGTTAAAAACATAAGCTAAAAGACAGGCGTAAAATTGAAGACTGCAGAAACGTCAACCGGTCGGTACTTCTTATTTTCACTTTTCATCTCTCATACAAACATTTGACTGGGAAACCTATACACGTTTAGAAAGAAGCTTGAATTTTGCAATGAAAATAAAGAAAACAACTTGCCTTGAATATGGTGACAGCAGTAATCCAGTAAAGCACTTTCACTGTGACTGCAACTAACCCCCCACCCCCACCCCATCCCACGATGATCTGCTCATGTCAGACATCACAAAACCATGCAGTCGAACCCTTTTCCTTCACTTCGAACCCTTTTCCTTCACTTTGCAACACGAATACAAGCCTAATTACCTTTCTAGTCTGCATCAGAGTAGCTATCGGCAACATACTCATCCTCATCCTCACAATCACTACTTTCATCACTCATTTTCACACAAACAAATACAAACCGGTCGAAAAAATGGCTAGACTCAGACAGCAGGAAGTCGTACGAGTGCTACGAGCTTTCTGATTGGTTAGCTGTATTCGCTTATTCGATTGGCCAAAGTTCAGCGCGAAATATGAATGAGTCGAACTGAGCCCCGATCGTGGCCCATCGTGCTCGTCCCGGGGAGCCCCGATCGGGGCTCATCGTGCCCAAAGGGTTAACATCAGCCAGAAAAACAACTCAAGAGAGCAGAAAAATGGGAAAAGAGGGTGAGGGAATGGGTTTGCAGCAATCAAATTACCAATCAATAGCAATAATAAATTTATTTTGGTCAAAATTAAAATAAACACAAAGTAGTTAAAAAAAATCAAAATGACACCAAAAAAATTTAAACAAAAGAAAAAAACAATTATCTAAAATTCAAAGTCTTACATTTAGAAAACTATGCTTAACCCTTTCACTGCCAAAGTCGCATTTTAGCACCACAGTGATTTAACACCTATGTCACTAAAAGGCATCAAATTGGGGTCTTTTATCCAAAGACCCTATTGTCTTAGTTTTGGGAAGTAAGGATAGACCTTATTTTATATATGTCACAGGAGAATCCCCAATACTGCAGATGGATTTTGTTTTCTACCCAGGTAAATGTAATGGACATTTTTGGCTGAAATATGGCTGGCGGTGAAAGGGTTAAAATCTCCAGAAAAGAAACCTAACCTTCAAAATGTCAGAACAATCTAGCATGTGGAAAAAACAAACATAAGAAAACACACATACAAAAATCATGCTTCTTATACATGTGGGTTACATTTTTATTTCTCACCTCTTCAGAAGGTTTTTCAAAATACGATTTCCTCTGTCTCTCGCGGTCTCTGTCTCCCCCCTCTCTGTCTCTTGCGCGGTCTCGGCGGTCTCTCTCTCTTTCCCGGTCGTAGTCCCTGCGGTCTCGGTCTCTGTCTCTGTCACGTCGGTCACGCTCTTTGTCCTTGTCTCTGTCTCTGTCCTTGTCTTTCTTGTCTCTCTTGTCCTTGGGCTTAGCAAATGACGGCATGTAGTCTCCGATTTCTCCATAAATGCTGAAAGCAAATGCCATTTTCAAGTTTACTATATACTCCTTTTCAGAATCTGAGGAATCAAAACAACTTTGAGATGGTTCGAGAATGAACAGTCAACATGACTTAAACAACAAACAATATGCCCATTTTCAACTTTATATAGACAAACTTAAATGCTGATTTCAACAGTTACCTTATTTATCAGACTATAAGGCAATACTTTTTTCCCAGATCGAGACCCCTGCGTTTTTTAATGACTGATAATATAGTAAGAAAATATAGTAACAAAATCTGAATTTTTCGTACAATTTGGGGTGTACGCCTTATAATAAGGTGTGCCTTGTAGTCCGAAAAATACGGTAATATGAACAACAAAGAGAACTTTGTCCCATAACAGCAGACAACACACGCCTGGCTTAAGGCTATGTCAGACCAATAGACGGTTTTCGGAAAAAAACTAGGGGAAAGCACTTCGCAAAAATTAGAGTTGTTTACCTCCATTACTCGGACAAAAGCCATAGCAACAATGGCGTTGAAGCTTGAAACCGCAGGATGCTAGTCAGCGACTTGCAAATTTTTAAAAAGAAAAATTAGGTGTGACCAGTGGCCACAAACTGATAAAACTTGCAAAACGTGACGTAAAAATATAAATTACATTATTTTTTAGAATGACGCAGTGTTCTAAGTGCTTTACGTCTGCTCAAACACACGAGTCGATAGGCTATGAGAGCTGATGGTAGAATGACTTCCCCTGTTTGATCGATTGAATTAGGCAAGATCACTCCCACACACCATGAAATTACTCCCCTTAATTATTTCCGAACAATTCCTATTGACATAGGCTAGAACACCAAGGCTACATCAAAATATTGTTATGCTTTGCATAGCTATAGCCCTTTCCCGAAACTCGACCAATTAGCGTTATCTGCCCCTGCTCTGGTGTGCCACAGGTGATTTCCGGCAAAGTACTTGTTAAAGTGCACAAACTACCCATGGAAAACTCGCAAACCATGACGGATTACGAGCTTGCGACTCGGACTTACCAACTGAGCTACAGCGGCTCCTCTTTCTCTTTACTGTCATGTGTGTGTGTGCGTGTGTGTGTCACTGTGTGTGTGTGTGTGTGACCAGAACTCACCCGGGCACGCAAGGGACATCACTCGTCCAAACTTTCATACTTGGTTGTAGGATAGGGCTATGCTGGGATGGTCTTTAGCCATGACAAGTTCTTAGCATAGCATCATGTCTCCTAAATCCCCCGAAGTCGGAGTGTGGCTGCCCAAGATGGGCAAAGAACACTAGTCACTGAACAAAAGGACAAAACTTCATCACAAACCTGTCTTCCAATGGTGCCCCTTTATCTCTTGGCTTCTCATCCTCCTTCAATTTGCCTGGGCAAAAAAAAGAATATGACTCATAACATTTCCTATTAGCCACTGCAAGCAGGGTTATTAATATTAACGCCCTTGACGGCAAGTTAAGCCCTTGTTCATCAGTATCCAAAAGGGCATTCACTCTTGCATATCCAAAAGGGCATTCACTCTTGCAAAAGGCAGCCATTAAGTGGCCTCAAATAGGGTTATTGGCGAGAGTTATTCCCTTGTTTGGTCAGTACTCAACCACCTTTCCCCCACCCACCAAGGACATTCACTCTTGCAAAATGTGTTCTTTGCAGTGGCCAATAAACATAACTGATTGTCCTTTTTCAGTTTAACTGATATTATAACCCCCTAGCACATTGCAGAAATCTGCCATTTTTTAACATTTTCATGGGTGCTCCTGGGAAATTTCAAAAATCCTGCAAGCCCCGGCAGAGTGCAGGGACGGCACCCCTCCTGGGGGTTCCGGGGTGCAAAGCCCCCTGGAAGCTGAAGGGAAACAATAGTTTCCAATGTAAATGACAGACTTTCCTTGCACTTTCACTTCTGGCTAAACTTCATGACCTCTATAACCAGCAAAATGCATCTCCTCAAATTCTGATAACCCGGTGACACCGGCTCCAAGCAATAAGAAAAATCCTGAACTTCAGGACATCCTGAAAGCAGGAGCACCCATGCATTTTGTTTGAGTCAATAGCTCATCTGGTGGCATCTACAACATGAGGCTGTTTCTGACTAATCGTGGGTGAAAGTAGAACATTATCTCAATCCTGAAAAGACACGTTTTAATGTTCTCTGAATCTTCCCAATCCTGAAGTGGTGACCACATTAACCCTCCTCTAACATGGGTGAAAGTAGAACATTCTCT
Organism: Phymorhynchus buccinoides; assembly: GCA_017654935.2. NCBI lineage: Eukaryota > Metazoa > Mollusca > Gastropoda > Neogastropoda > Raphitomidae > Phymorhynchus > Phymorhynchus buccinoides. The sequence continues at coordinate 1,581 of JAGGCT020000752.1, read as the reverse complement.
CAATCCTGAAAAGACACGTTTTAATGTTCTCTGAATCTTCCCAATCCTGAAGTGGTGACCACATTAACCCTCCTCTAACATGGGTGAAAGTAGAACATTCTCTCAATCCTGAAATAGACACGTTTTAATGTTCTCTGAATCTTCCCAATCCTGAAGTGGTGACCGCATTAAAAATAATAATTTCCAATGTGTGTGTGTGTGTCTGTGTATGCAGGATGGGTGAGGCTGGTGTTATAATTGCATGTCTATTTTCTTGTTTTAATCTGCCACCAATGTTGGCCACAAAGAAAAGTAGAGATTTAACGCCCTCTGGGCCAAAAGGCCATTTGAGGCACACACACCAACAAAAAAACACCCAAAAAATCCAAAAGGTTTGATTTTTATAAGACTGTGAATCCAGATGACAAGATGGCCAATCCTGAACTCTATCATCTTTCCCAAATCCTGATTTCAGCACTCCTGAACTACTTTTACCTGTGTTCAACAACAGGCATCAGAATAGTCTGAAGTCCAATCCTCTGAAAACCGCAGTAAAAGGGCCATCAAGACCCTAGACTGAAGAGGGACAACACTGACATTTTCCAACGTCACCAAAAAGGAGTAATATAGTCAGATATCACTTTAAAATGCTATTTAACAGAAAAGATAATGCAGAATAAGAAGACAAAACTGCTAACAAGAGAAGCCAATCCTCTGTTAGAAATTCTTAATCCTCTGAAATTAGCAGATCCTCTGACAATTCTGATGCCTGAACAATGACATGGAGAGGGACCTTATTTCTTTATTTAGAGAAATAAGCAAAGGCGATTTTGGCATTCACCAATGACATGCTTTAACAAAATCGCCTTTGCTTATTTCTCTAAATAAAGAAAATCACATCAGTGGATAACAGACCCTGGGTGTTTTTTTTGTTTTTGTTTTTATTAATATGGGTGTTCAATGAAGCAAGCATAAAAGTGCATGCTAAAAATATACAGCTGAATATAAATATAATATATAATAAATATACAAATATAATAGCTGATTATACATTTATAATGAAGAAAAAACCAGGCGAAAATCCAACCACTCGTTTGAGTTTCTTCATTTATGTTTTGAGGTAGGAAAAAGGCAAAGCCCTATTCCTGTACCAGTATAAAAGAGGAAAACACCTTCTTACCTTTTTCAGTTATTATTATACTATCATTACATATTTTTATACTTGTGGCGGTATCATAGCCGATGAGGTTTAACCGAGGCGCGGTTACTGCTACACCTATCTGTATTGTTAAAAAATCGGGACTTTACTGGAGTTGCACTGCCTCCGGGCATTGCCTCCAGTATTGTTCCCACCATCTTTGTATCTACAAATGTCCCATATGTGTCTGTTCCAGACCGAGAGGACGTAACACACCATTTTTCTTACCTTTCTCCTTTCTTTTGAGTTTCTTCAATTCTCGTTTGCCTTGCCGCAGGTAGGAGAGGATCTGGGTCAGTTTTGATGACGATGTCGTTGGTGGTCAGGGTGGTGGGCGTCTGTCAACACAAAACAGACATTATGCTAAAAAAGCAACAACAGAAACATATACAGTGGAACCTCCC